>JAQIXQ010002062.1:0-11771 GCA_034700485.1 Pseudosinella alba | reverse complement strand
CTTCAATGACATCAGTAAGCAGGAGTTCTACAAATTCATCAACCATCAGGACACTTATGGAAGATGCCCGATTCACCTCGCAATCGATTATAGTAACAGAGAGCTTGTTAAACTACTGCTGTGCAACGGGGCGGACGTCAACTTACCGTTATTTTTTTTTGTTTTTAATAATAATATTTCATGTTCTTGCTATTTCACATTTTTATTTAAAAAATAAATGATAACAAGTATTATCTCTACAGTGAAGGCGGGGGCGAGAACGAGGTAATCCGGCAGATCTACAAGTGCATGCCGGAAGTCCTCCTGGATGCATTTGAAAGCCACTTGAAAATCAAGGAGGATGAGACAGATGCCGCCGAGGAAATGACTTTGGTCTCATGGGACTTTTCGTATGAGATATTATGCACACCCTAACCAACCGGAATCATTCTGGGTTCCCCCAACAAGGGAATGTTATAATAACATTCCCTTGTTGGTCCGGCAATAATAACATTGTTATTATTGCCGGACCAACAACATCATAATAAAATATTTTTGTATTTACAGTCCGGTCACACGCGTCCTCCCCCACTACCTGGAAACCAGCACCCAGGAAAGATTCAAGAATATTGAAAGTCAGACCTATCATCTTGCAGGGGCGCTGAGTGAGAAGAAAGTAAAACTGTCCAAGGTGCTACTCCACCCCCTGGTTCAAATATTTCTGTACTATAAATATGAAAAATTCGCCAAGCTCATCTTGCTCTCCATTATTTATCATGTAAGGATAATATGAGAAAGCAATCTAGTCAAAATCCACTTTTGCAGTTTAAAAGCAATTTAATTTGTAAAAGTCAAATTCCTCAGACATTTGCCATTCCCTCCTCTACAGTTTGTATGGTCGACTACAAGCATCTGCTTTTTCGTTAACTACTCCCAATTCCCAACGGTTGAGGAGGACAACACAGGGGAAAACTGTTCTACCGTGAACTCATCGCCCCAACCTGTATCCTCCTCCGCTGACCAGTGGAGCTTCTTCAAGGTTACTCCATGGGGTGGCTTCGGAATATTTGGCTTCATCTCCATCTATGTAGTCACATTCCTCAAAGAAATATACGAGTATTGTACCTGTCCATCACCCGGCTATTATTTTTACCAGCTGGAAAATGCTGGGCAGTTCTGCCTCCTCCTCAGCATTCCCGTAGTGGGACTGGCTCCAACGGATTATGCCAGGACATTCGCTGGATCTGTTAGTTGTACCAAATTATGTAAAATGATAATGTCACAAGAGGCGTTTCAGTTTGCCAACGATTTTTTCCCACCATTAGATCGGACTATTCATCGCATGTTTACTTCTCTTGGGCCAACTTAACAAATTGGAAAAATATGGGATTTTTATGGAAATACTAGTGAAGGTATTGGGAACTGAAGAGCACTCATTCCAAACTTATATTTCAAAATAATTTTCAGATTTTTTGAATCCCATCTGTTTTGTTCCAGGTCACCAAGAAGATTTTAAGATTTCTGGTATTCTTCTCTCCGCTTATCCTGGCGTATGGGATGATATTTCGGCTGCTGATACCGAGCGTAAGTGTCACAATCCATACATAAATGAATCTGCTGAACGTCGTATGAAAAAAAAAAAACAGTCATGTTTTATGATTCAGCGCGAGCAATTCTGGTTCCTCGATGTGTTCCCTAAAGTTGTGACGATGATGACTGGGGAAGTGGGCTATGATGAGGTGTTCCATGGGACCGACAACGAAAAATCTGTGCCCCTCCCTGGCCTAACGAAATTCGCCTTCTTGTGCTTTGACCTGACTGTGATTGTCGTGCTGCAAAATCTGTTGATTGGGCTGACGCTGAGTGATATCCAGGTTGGTAAAATATGTATATAATTATGGAATTTGTTAATATCCTTTATCTTTAAACCATTTCCCACTTCCAAGTTGTAATTGTAATTATGCCAGGAGCTCAAGGCCAAAGCGAGAGAATCCCACATTGCCAAACAAATCGAGCAGATATATTTACTTGAGCAGTTTCTTCTATCCCCCCTGGTCAAAATGTTGATAGAAGAAAAGGGTTGCCAACAGTGCTTGCTGAACTTGATGGTGGAGCCAAGGGGAATGGATAGGTATATATGGAAGGTTGAGCAAATTCAAACTAATTGCAAATTAAAGAGAGAAAAATGATGATTGTACAATTTTATTTATTTTGCTGAAGGCTTCACCAACTGCCAAAAGAGCTTCAGGAGGTAATTAGAAGTAAAATGGAAACGGATCGAATTAGTTCCAAAAAGGAACAAAAGAGAATGGAAAGAGAGAAGGCTTCCTTTAGACAAACGGAAATTCTGCGCTTACTTAGGAACTTACAGAATGCTCAAGATTAGTTGCAGTTGATTATAGTTTCAAATGTATTTTATTAGATTGAAGTGTTCATTTTTATACTTGGATTAATTATTAATGTTTGTTGATGTAATAAAATATTTTCCCTCCTGTCTCACAACGTTAACCAATTTTGATGAACTTTTACATAAAGATATTACAAGATATTAGTTTTACAGGGCAACTGGGTCATTCAACGATGGTCAAAGATCAATCTCGAAATTTATTTTAACTAGCAACGTGGCAAATGATTAATGTTATGACATTTATGTCCTTTGATTTATTGATTTGTTCATATCCTTTCCAACATGCAATGTAAGCAAAACAATCTGATATTCGCACACGTAGCCATTCAGCATGCCACACCAGCGCAATTAGACTTTGTAATAATATCCTTTCATATCCCATTTCCATGTTCCTTATATCCAGTTGCTCGACGACATGATATAAACGTCTGGAAGTGTTGATTGCATTTGTGGATAGAGAGCAAAGTCCTGCTAATCTCAAAACAGGTTCTTAAAAAATATGTTTGGTGCTGATCCATTAAGCGGATGGAGTCTAAGCGTAATATAAAACATTATTATAGCGTGACAATATCAATTTGACCTCTCAATCGAGCATTTGAAGAAGGCTAATGAGCGCACTGGATATGGCTAAATATTTAAGTTAAGTGAATATCATTTACCATAATATGCGGTCAGCCCATTGAGATCTTCATTCTTGCAAATATAATATCGACTGGTGGTTTTGTTAACTACATAAGCTAATATAATGAATTAATAATCACAAGCAGCCACTATGTATTGACGTGGGTGGTTATGCATGCATGTACTATGTACATATGTAAACCAGCAAATAAAATATTTTGCTCCAGCCACTTTTTCTCTCCACCTCAGCACTTATCATTCAGTCATATACTTGCCATGTACAGAGTCCACTTGCACAAATGTTTTTGACACAGAGAGGTCAGAATTATGTAGCCTCATTAAATTTGGTGGCGTAAAATATTTAAATTTAAATCAGCAATACATAAAAATTATAAAATTGGTAGCTTCCCCACAGGGACAGGAGTTGTACAGGATGGATCCGTTTACAATGAAGAAGCTGCTGGACTTTAAAAATGACAGGGAGACCCTTGACGTAGCGGTGGATCGCTCCTGGGCTGATGACGAGTGTCTGAATGTAAATACGATTGTTGGTGAGGTAAGTGCAATATTCCTTATACTTTATAATATTTAAAAATAAATGATCATTTTTTTCGTGAATGCTTAATGTGCAAATCTAATTTGGATTCTTGTATACAAATCTTCATAATATGATAGTTTATATATTTACTTTTTAGATTGGGAAAAATATTCATCTCCTCCCAACTAGGGAGGGGGAGACAAAGGGATATGTCCTCATTCTGAACATTATGAAGTTCCATGGCGCAACCAAACGAACCGGCTCGGACAATGACGTTGAGTCCCTGACAGACTTGTTTATCCAACTGGATTACAAAATTTTCCCGGAAAGTACAAGGGAACTTTATCAGGAGATGAAGAGAAAGGAGGTAGTGCATGAAATAATGAGTCAACTATACTTGCCAATATTCCAATATACGCACCCATTCTTTAAACATGGCTTGTTTGATTTTTCTAAAGGATATTAAAGACATGATCAGGAAGTTCGTAAGAGCATGCGAAATGGCAAGGCCCCCGTCCATCATCGTATTCATCGGAAGTCACGGGGAACATCCCTTTAAAATAAGAACGTCGAGCGAACATTCTTCGGATCAGTACATGGACCTTTTTGCGGACATTGTGGGCTCGTTCACTCCCAAAAAATGTACAGGACTGGAGGGGATACCCAAGATATTTATTTTGCAGGCCTGTCAACGAGCTGAATCTTTCGATGGAGAGAATCCAGGAGCCTCTAGTCTTGAAAATGCATTGGCGGATTATAAAATAAGCATAGGCGAACCTGATCTATATGATATTCTAATCTACACGGCAACAACCCCCGGGAAACTAGCTAACAGGGATATGTACAAAGGGTCCTGGTTCGTTTACTGCTTTACTTGCATGATGATGAGACATGCCATGCATGCCAAGTCATTCCAAGAGATTATGGGAGAGGTCACGGCCATGATGAAAGACATCAACGGCGACGTCGCGAAGGAAAAGCAAGTTCCGCAAGTGACCCCTCCCAACTTTAGGAAGCTATATTTTTCGGGGAGGGCAGACGGGAAGGGCACCATACGGAAATACATCATTCCCGCGCAACCAAGAGGGGGACTTCACTTTGATTCGCCGGGAATCCTCACAGAAATATCCAACTTTCTATCTGAAGAAGGACGGGGAAAGTTTTGCATTGTCCGGACCCCCGCCAATCAAATTACGTGCGAAAAAATCCAGGATGGCTTTAGAAACCAGAGGAAGCTGTTCTTCCGGGATTGGCTTGACTTCATCAGATTGGTTTCTTGTGATGATGAAGGGGAGCGTGACAACAGGGCTGTTGATGTTGTGAAGGACTGCACCATTGAGGGACTGCGCGGGGTGTTAGCCAGCCTGAGGAACTGTGCAAATGTGACGAAAGTTATCTTTATCACCTGTGAGGATGAAGAGGGAATTCGGAGTCTAAATCCAGGACACTATTTCATTGAGTTTCTTATCGATTCCATGAAATGGGAGGATCTGACCTTGGCTTATCAGATGAAAATCATGGCCGGCTTAAAGTATAAGCTCAAGGGTGACTATGGGATTGAAAAATTAGAAGGGGAAAATCTTGTCGACGCCATAAGTGGAAGAAGGCTATTCATGGATACGGTCCCTAAGCACTTTAGCTATTATGTGGAGAGGAGGATCCTCTCCAGAAATTATATTTCAACTGAAGTTTTTAAAGCCAAAGAGCTTGCAGACATTTTTCTGATCACCGGAAAAATCAGTGTGGGAACTCTGAATGTAAAGTTTCAATCCAGCGCCGACAACTCCGGAAATCAACTTTCCAAGAAGGCACTCACAGTCAGACATATAATTCTGGAGAGGGAGGAGGATTTTGAACGGATTTGCGGAAAAGTGCACATGTCAGTCCCTGTCCATTTGCTTCATTATGCTGGAGACCACGCCCCGTTGAGGAGGATCAGATCAAGGGGCGTGATAAGCAATCTCAGTAAGTTTGTAGTTGAGAAAAGTGTCCCACTTGGAGAAGAAGACTTGTGCTCACATATTGACTCGGATTTCAACGAGCCCGTTTGCATTTCCGACACACCGGGTATGGGCAAAAGCGTCCTGTTGGCGATGATGGGGAGGAGGCTTCGCAGAATGTATCCGAGAAGGTTAGTCGTCTTCATCATATTCAGTGAATTTATCCAACAAATCACACAAATGCAAATGAATGGAAGTAGTCCGGAGGCTGGATTCCTAGCTGCTCTAAAGAAAACCCTGTGCGAAAGATCCACCTCACTCGCGAGCACCGTCGTTGAATCACTGTTCTCCTCCGAGCAACTCTCAATTGAGCTTCTGCTCGACGGCTTTGATGAGGTGGATGACCCGGACGTTTCTATTAAGCTCATGGAAAGTATTAGAACTTCCTGTAAATCTGTGAGGATGTGGATCACCACCCGCCCCCACTATCTGGAGAAGCTGGAAATGAAATTCATGGTGCTTGGCTACAACATCCAACCCTTCGACTTTCAAGATCAGTTAAAATTCCTCACCAACTTTTGGTCCCGGGAGTACAAGTTGGATGACAACAGAAATATCGAATTTGCAAAGCATCTCGTAGCTAACCTCAAGGACCAAATGAAGGATAACGATAAAGAGGACATTGCGGGAATCCCTCTCCAGTGCTTTCTAATCGGGACTGTGTTTGAGGAAGATGCGAAGATCTACTCCAAAGTGGAAAGTAAATTCCCGCTGGTCATCAACATTGTCATTGATAGCACCGCCACCCTGTACAAGGAGGGAGTGAAGTTTAAGCTGGAGAAGTACAAGGTGGCTTATGGGAAGCCAATCTTATGTGAGGAGGAGCTGCTGATCCTGCACGCTAAACTGGGGCTGGCACTTCTCTTCCCCAAAACGTATAAAAAACTATATAATAATGGGCTTCCAGATCAAAATGAATTGAAGGAAGTGTTAAAAGTCGGGATTGTGGAGGGACCACACCTTCCAGGGAACAATCGACCGCCAAGATTTATTCATCGGACTTTCGCTGAATTCAGTGTAGGTTGGCTTGTTTTCTACTCCATGATTAAGAAGGGAGCTTGGAATAAGTCCCTGTCAAGATTCTTCCTTGACGAGCTATTATGTCGGGAACATGCCAAACATAAGAGGTTTTTGCACACAGTAATAAATTATTTCCTTGACTCCTGGATAGCCGGTATTAGCATCCCTCTTGACCTTTCAGAAGGTGCTTCCGCCGCCCTGAGAAAATCACCGGGCATTAATATGCCCAAAACGATACAAGAAGTTGCCAGGGCGTGTGGAAGAGAAAACTATGTGAACATCCTCGATTTATTCCTGAAACTTGGAACGTTTTTTAAACATAGCAAAATGGTTTTCACCAGCGAATTCCTCATCCACGCCGCTCAGCAATATGGATTGGACTATTTTAAATTAACATTCCCTCATTTTGACCAAAGTAAACTGGATGATGATGTGAAAATAGATTTAGTTAGCGCGACCGTTCGTGGGGGACAGCATGCCACTCTGCAATATTTATTTTATGAAGAAAATTGGAGTGGGCTTGTGGCTTCCGCCAAAGGGAATTCTCCATACTTGCTGTTTGAGTGTATCAAAAAATCTAACAAGGATAGTGACAAGGTAATACAGAAAAAAATGGACATAATTGAACTCCTCGTCGCAACCAACGAGAAGCTGTTGGAACAAAGGGATGAGGAGTTTAAGGAAACGCCTCTCGTTATGGGACTCCGCATGGGCTACAAGTGTCACATGCGGCTACTGACGAAACTAGTTGAGCTGGATGCGGATATATTCCATGTGAATGAACATGGGAACACGATCATCCATTTCGATGATTCAAATACACTCTTTTCGACTCAAGAGTGTTGCACTCTCATGGAGAGCATCCCGGAATGGAAATTAACCACTGTGCCAACATCCAGGGACCGCGGTTGGGATACAACGGTATAAAACTTTTAATTAGCTGGAGCGTTAAGACACCTTGTGGCTTTATCTAACCCCCCATTTAAATTTGTTTCCTCTAGATACTTGAAACAAAGAACAATAAAGGACAAACACCTCTACTCGCTTATGTGAGCGTGACATATCCTGACAGGATAGGTCAGGTTCCCCCGGATGCGTTGAACATGTTTATGGAGTTGGGCGCAGATTTTAATGCCGTTGATGGGGACAACTTCTCCGTATTAGCGAATGCCATAGATTCTCACTTACCCGAGAACGTACTTAGCAAACTAATTGAGTGTGGTGCAAATCCGGATGAGTGGGAACAGCGTAAATACCCAAAGGATGCTGATTATCCATGCAGCCTCCTTCACCTTGCTGCATATCGTTGGAATCCAGGGGCTGCCAAGGTTTTACTTGAAACTGTGAAAGATGTCATAAATCGGAAGGATGCAAGTGAGAATACGCCCCTCCACTGGTCCGTAACATATTTAGATGACAAAAATGCCGAGGAGCATTTGGACGTCAGCAAACTCCTGATTGAGAATGGGGCTGATGTCAACGCACGGAACAAGGATGGCGAAATCCCGCTTCACACCGCCTTGAAGAAAATTAGGCCTAGGTTACAGTACACATTTTTTAGTTTCATTTGGTCCAAAATGGATATGACAATGGTGAGCCCAGCCTGTGCAACCCTTGCCCTGAGCTTTATCTTGCAGCACGACAAGCCCATTCCAGCAGAGGAATTCGACACAATTCTGGATCAACTGAAAAGTCGAGAGCCAGATTGGGATTATGTTGACGATGATGGAAACACTTTTCTTCATCGCGCAGCCCAATGTGGAAAAATTGATGCCGTGAAGTACCTTGTCGAGGAGAAGGGGGCGGATATAAACAAAGTAAATGCATTTAAAAAGACTGCCCTTGACATGGCTGGTGAGGCGAGTGAAAAGGACAAAGGATTGGAAATCATCTGCTTCCTAATCAACCGCCAGGGTGCCAACGTTGATAAAGACTTTCTCCTTGCCTACATTAAAAATCCACCGCCCCCATCTCCATCACAGTTCCACAAAATTGTCGAATATCTGGTTGGCAAAGGGCTCACTTCATTATTCTATGAAGGTGGAGGATATACTCCCCTATTCCTGGCTGTGTCCATGTTGGATATTGATAACGAAACCCTGCTATTACTTCAATCGAACGGGGCAAACTTAGACGCTGTGGATGGGAAGGGACGAAACATTCTTCTGATGTGGGCACTTCAAGGGGAGATTAATGAGATCCGGAAGGAGTCTAAAGACGACGTTTACAATGCTACTTTCCCTTGCGGCCCAACAATCTATGATCACGAGACCCTTTTAGGATTACTAGTTCAAGTGAAACGTCGCGAATCCACAAAATTTCTGCTAAAGCGGAACGGACTGGATCAAGAAAGTCCTATGCTGGATATTGGGAAGTTGGATAATGAGGTTGGACGAGAAGTTTCAAAATTGATCGCTGAAGTGGTCGAATCATCAGTATACATAGGCGCAACAGAAGAGTGGACAGGGACACCGTGGACAATGTCCACCCTGAAAATTAAGGAAAATTAAGCAAAAATGGCAATTTAGGCCATTTTAATGGTCAAAATTACGACTTTTTTCAAAATGTCCACCCTGAGAATTTTTTTTAAATGTCCACCCTGAGAATTTTTTTTTTTTTCGAAATGTCCACCCTGAGAAAATTTTGTTGCTACGCCTATGTCAGTATACATCCTCTGAGTTCATATCTTTGGCAGTATTTGTGGATGAAGATAATTTGTTATCAGGGAAGCCAAGTCATATTACTCCAGAAATCCGCAGATCACTTACATTTGCAAAAATGAATAATGTCATTAGCAAATTTAATGCTCAACCAGTTATTATTATTGTACCCCTGATATTTGGCATTAACAGAGCCCGGTAACTTTCAAGAAAAGTTACAGTTGCAGTTAAGTTGCAGTTAATAACTGTTACTACAACTTGCAACTTGGTGTTTGGGGAATGTAACTTGCAACTGTAACTTGTAACTTGGGGTTTTATTAGATGTAACTTGTAACTGCAACTGTAACATGCAGTTTTTGTAGATATAACTTGTAACTGTAACTTGGAGGAATGTAACGATAACAAAAGTAGCGTGTTACTACTTTTAAAAAATCTAAAATATTAACGTATATTTCACATATTTTGAGTTTTGCCATTTGCCATTTTTTGCATGTATTCGTATCTGTTTTCATAAAATGCTATATGCTTAATTTTTCATGGACTTTCTTCAACTCCCTTTGATTTTTTTGGATTTTTTTTCTGTGTTTTTCTGTTCAAAAGTGTTTGTATTTTTTTTAATACTCGGATTAAAAAACGGAAATATTTACATATTTAAGCGCATATCACGTTTTGGCCATTTAAAGCACATTTATATTTACATTTATATTTTGGGGTTCATAAGAACATATTTCCTCGCATGCTGGACATTGCTAGCTAATTAACTAGCATATCCTTAATGCGCTCAAATGTAACTTGCAACTGTAACTTGTAGCTACACCTGTAACTTTGATTCTAAAATGTAACTTGTAACTGTAACTTATAACGAGCGGCTTTGGAAATGTAACTTGCAACTGCAACTCTAACTTGGGGTTTAGGGAAATGTAACTTGCAACTGCAACTGCAACTTTGGGCTTATGGGAATGTAACTTGTAACTGCAACTTGTAACTTGGGCACGCATGAAATGTAACTGTAACAGTAACTAGTTACTTCAAATCATAAGTCACCAAGCTTTGGGCATTAATTTAACTAATAACACGTATTTCAATATCAGACCCCAACGAGGAAATAAATAAATAACCTAATGTAATCACTGTTTCTTTAAAAAAAAATGCGTACTAATGAGTACTTAACTATTGCCTTTGATCACCAAAAATCGCACGGAAATGAGCAGCTCCTAATAGAGATGGCATTTTTTTCGCAAGTTGTCCTGCAACGTAAATCTAAAAAATATTGCAAGTTTGACTTTGGCCTCCTCATAAAGTCTCTGTCCTTTCATATGCAAATTAAATATCATCTCCAATTTTCGGTGGATATATTGATACTCATCCCTTATAAGGCAAACCTCGTATTTGAGAATTGTTCAATGTGAACTAGTCCTGTTTTCATATAAAAGGTTACAGGAGACGCACTATGTGAGAAAGGTGTCATTCCACTTATAGCAAAAGGTTGGGAAAGCATTTTTGCTATGTACCGACTTCATCTTCCCCGCAGACAATATTAGGCCAGAAAACCGATATTTGAAAGAAATCAAGTTACCCCTGTCGGGGTCTACCTCAGTTTTGATGAATAACTGTCGATTCACGTTGTCCCTTTTTCCCATCACCACCTTTTAACCACTCATCATATCACCATTCATGCATCACTGACAACTATCTAGTTGTACGTCTACTTGTAATTTTTTCTGACTGAAGTAGAAGTCATATCCCATGTCATAAATGAATGTTGATAAAAAATATCCACAAAACAATGAGCAAGGACCACACATGTACCAGTTTTATGAATTTCTGAAAAATGTTCATATGTTTAAAATGTACATGAGCGTTGCGAATCGCAAGAAGAACTGAACCTTTAGACGTTTTGATAGGATTTGTTTGGGAATGTGGACTCAGTATTCTTGTCAAGGTGAGCGTGCCATTCCTGTACCTGCAAATAAAGTGTCATAATAAAGTCCGTTGTATTTCTCTTACTTCCTGTTTGGCTAATCGATTGATTTGTATGGCTTCCTATTTTTTGACTTGACGCCTTGGATTATTCGACTTGACGCCACTGTCGCGGACCACTTGGTTGCTATCAGTCAGTTACGTAGTTTGTAATAATCGAGAAAGGATTAGTTCGGGTAGAGCTGGTCCGTTTCTAAAAGTATGTATTTACTATTTGGAAATTAAATCAAAAGTTAATCAATTAGATCGGGCAATCCGAGAGAATATATAATCTCGATGCTTTTTTAAGTAAGGCCACTAAATAAGTAAACTTACATCAGTATGTAATTTTAATATTGGGAGAAAA
Source organism: Pseudosinella alba (assembly GCA_034700485.1). NCBI lineage: Eukaryota > Metazoa > Arthropoda > Collembola > Entomobryomorpha > Entomobryidae > Pseudosinella > Pseudosinella alba. The sequence goes on along the minus strand of JAQIXQ010002062.1, from coordinate 220 downwards.
TCTTATCAGAAAAATATTTTTTAAAATGTTTTTACTAAAGACAAAGATTCGTTCATTAAATATTTAAATAACGATAAATGAACATAGCATGACATTGATATCTATAATGCAATGCAACGAGATGTTTTGCATTTGAGCATACATTTTGAAATCCGTCTTGCTGCCCTGAGTCTCCAACGAACTATATTTATTAGCATACATCTATACAACTTCCTTGAAT
>JAQIXQ010002061.1:0-11776 GCA_034700485.1 Pseudosinella alba | reverse complement strand
TCGATTAGACCTAATCTGTTTTAGTAAATTAAAGTTGATTAGGGAGTAATTTCATTTATTAGGAGGAGAAGGGAGGGATGCTCGGTTTGCCCCATTGAAAATGGAGATGAGATAAGATAGGAAGATGCGTTACAGTAGATGAGCCCAATTTTCATTTAGGACTGTGCTCAATTTAGCAAAATTCTATCGTGTCCTTTTACACAATTCTGAGTAATATAATATGGCTTAAACATATTATACTTACAATTAAAGTTTAATGCAAACTAAATACGATTTTGTTAACTATTTTAATTTCAGATATCGAAACTATATTTATTTGACACGCCTTTTATCTCCAATTTTACCAACAGGACGACAGTAACACCGAATTATCTTATATTCTTGAACTCTCCACTTGTCAGAAGGCCTAACTTAGCTACTTTGAAGTTGAAGTACGCAAAATTGAAATGAGCCAACCAGCTTGTTATTCAACATTGAAAGTTCACAAAAGCACGCGGAGCTTGTAGTATATTGCTACTAATTAGCCCATGAATACATAAGTTCACTTTACTTCCCCTTGGAAGTACTCATTTAGTATACATATTTCAAACTTTCCATTTTCCATTTTGCTTCCTGGAATATACGCCAACGTCAGCACATAACCCCTTTTTCCACTTTTCCCTTTGCCGTCATCACCCTCACGCCATCATCATATCATCACAAACAAGAACTCTCGAAACTCATCAAAAACATCAGGGGATGTAGAGGGAGGGTGAGAAAGTAACTGAAATTGTGATGAGCTGAAGATCATTTTCCATGAAACAAAAGTGATCCATAGTGCTCTGGGAAGCTTGTTTCGAAGTTGATGACATAATTAAATTGTTACTTTATTGGAAAGGGTTGACTTGTGTATTGTCTGGGGGAAAGAATATGAAATGAGATGGGAATGATGAGATGATCGATCAAAACCTTTTGACACTTCATTTTCACCTAACACCTAATGTGGAACGCACACAACAGAATATCTACAAAGAATAACTTTAACAATATTAAATTACGGGCAGACATAATATACGAATCATATCAGAATATAACAAGGTTAATATTTAAGGATAAATGTGTTTCGGGCGGAAGAAAGGGAACAGTCAGTGAACTGTATTTTGATGAAGCGTTGATGGAGTCGACGCTGATGCTGAATATAACCAATTCCGTTTTCCTCCCATTTGGCACAGACTTCCCCCGAAAAAAAATATTCATTTTTTTTGCTTAAGCCTAATCAATTCTGAATAATTGAATAAATTACTGAGGAAAACTTTTCCAGTTCTGGCGATGCTCCATTGAAATAAAAATATTTTTCTCGGCTGGTGAAAGCTGCCGGGGAAAATAAGTATAAAAGAAAGAAAGTTTTGACTTTGAAAGAAAAGAATTCTGAGAATAAATAAAAGAATAAGAAGTGGTACAGGGAGCAGGAGCTTGGTAAAGACAAGGGCATAGGCATATTTAAGCAATCGAGCAATTTGCACATTGGTGATCTGACGTAGGTATACTGCGCTTTCTAAAGTGTGTGGTGGCTTTGGGTATACTTATTTACAATATTTTTATGTATGAGAGATGAACTGCGAACTGGGAAATAAGAGAATTGAAAATATACTTGTAAGAAAAAAAAAGAATCGACAACATTTATAAATAAGAAGGGAGGGAGGGAAGGAAATATAGGCTTTCCTCCCAATTCATATAAAACAAAATGCTTTTCATCTGGATATTAGAAATGAACAGAGAAAGAGATAGACAAAATGCTGCGGAGTATTCCCCAGCCTCCAATAATATTGACTAATGGGTGATGAAAGGGTTGCTTGAACAATTCTCACTATCCCACTGTCTCTCTATCCAACATTCAAAAAGGCTCCGAAAGTAGAGGAATATTTATATTTATAAATATGGTTAGGTGGTAAAAGTTGTCGAGGCTTTTCAAGACGGACAAAAGATAAAATTGACTTTTGTACTTGTGCAGAAAACAAAGGCCATATTAAGTATATAACAGAGACAGAGCTGCACATTGCGATTCCTATATCTCTACGTTTTATCAAATACATAATATAATTCACTTGTTCCATAATAATGTAGAATGTGGAGAATAAGTGAAAGAGAGAAAGTCGATTACTTACATAAAAAGGCCTTTTACCAGCATCCTTTCTGCGAACTGACTTCCCACCCACACATACAGCCAGACAGATATATCTATTATGTGTGCGTGTTAGGTTTGTGGGCTTCATTGAGTTTGACTTGTTTACACCCTCTTGGGCATTATCCCCCATTTATTGGGATATCATTGGAAAGGATGGATAGTGTGATCAACATCATCATCGTTATCATCATGAGTGATTCTATTTATCCGGTCACAAAACACGATCGAAAGTATCGAGGCAGGACCACCACCAATATCAGGATCATCATCACTGTCAAATGCCAGCCAAACCATTGATCTAATCTTTTCTCCTGTGCGTAAATGCATTTATTCATGAAGCACGTTTCCCTCTTCCACCATCCCCATCACTTTCACCATATCGGAATCGGGGGCCACAACCGACACCGACCAACAACATCACATCAACCCAGGAAAGAATGAACTGTTCTCCTGGTCGTTTCTCCTTTACTTTCCCTTTTTCCATATTTTTATAATGAGAATGGCACTGACTGGACCGGACTTGGACGCCATCAAAGCTTTGCTTTATGGATACAAATGCCCCCCCAAATATCAAGGATGGAATAATAGGGAAAGAAATTTCATCTCCAATTGCTGGTAATTTGGCAGAGGACCAATTAAAGCTACAGAGAACTTACAGAACAGAACAGAAAAGTAAAACTTTTTTCGTGGCTGGCTGGAGATGGTGTCGATGTTGTGGATGGTGGAAAGGTAATTTGCATAAAAAAGCCTTTCTGGCAGCATTGAATTGCTTCTTTCCCCCAGAATCCTTGCTCTGGTGGAGAAATAGGGAAATGTGGACAGGGAGAGAAAGAGATTTTGAATTTTACCGACGTGGATGAAGACCAAACCAACAACCTGCTCAATTCATGCCAATGCCAAGTCAAGTTAGGGAAATCCGGGGGGAGAAAATGCAATGCATATTAGACTACAAGTGTATATAATGATGATTATATTTTGGTGCGCTTTGGAGGAAACCCCCAGACCAGAAGATATAGGGATATGGAGGGATGCTTAACCATAAGCGAAAAGCGTAAATATATCTATACCTAATTTTTTCCTACTCAGCATTTTATTCCTTTCCTCCTTCCTTACACTTTCCCTTCCAGCTGTTGTGCATTTTCGGTTCGGATTGTGCCCTTGATGTACAAACTTGAGCTTGAAATGAAGGGAAATGGTTGGAACGTTAGGGAAACCACAAGGGAGATGGCCGTTTTCCATCTTAAACTGCAAGGAACTTAGTGGCCATTTTTATTCAGGGTGGAGGAGAGGGAGTTTTCCTTCTCTTCCCTTTCTTGCTTGAAAATGGTGAAAGTGCTTTAATGCAATAAATGACATTTGTATCGCATTACATTAACTAACGGAGGAAGCAGGAGTTGTATACCCTGTCTCCAAATAAAAATGTCCTTTCATCCTTATCATGAGTGAAATGTAATTAAAGAAAAGAAACGAAAGGAAAAGCTTGGGCAGAGGCATGAAGAAGGGATGAGGTTTTTTTTAGTAGAAAGAATTTCATTTCTCCCCAGTGGATTTTTTAGTCAGATTGCTTCATCTTAGAAAAACTGGATAGAAAATTAAAGAAAAGGGTTAACCCAAAATATAACTACATACGCACTACTACAGTAAATGTAAATGATTCCCCCTACCCCCAGCTGGAGTAATAGGTAGATACAAATGTAGGTTTTTTGACAGAATAATGCATATTTCTCCCTTCCCCGAATTTCGGAATGACAAATACCCACAGTCCAATGTGATCTTCTTTTTTCAGATTTTCCCCAGTGTTAATTTTTGTTACTTGTTCCGCCGTTCTTTATTCTTTATTTTTGTTCTCTTTGGTAGAAATATTTAGTCAAGACTAAATACATTTGAGATTTGAGAAGAATAAAAAAAATCGGACATTTGGCTACTTTTGGTCATGGGTCATTATGCAAAAACCAAAACTACCGTTCCCATTCCCCAAATTTCATTTAGTTGTAAATACAGTCGTTTCTGAATTCCTATCCTCGGTGTCGTTGAAATATTTTTTTCGTTTTACAGTTGATGGCTTTTCATAAAATTCTCATCAACATTGCAACATCGAATGACATGAACGTTACAATTATTTTTTAGTAGATGAATTTACTACGTTTTATCATAGATTTATCCTCAATTCGCAGTTGTGCTGAATACTTTCAAATTTCTTCCAAATATACTTAGTCGTTTCCGTTAAAAAATGATATAGCCTTCATTATCCCGACTTTTACCGCAAATTATGAAAGAAATCCAGATAACTACTTCCATCCAATAAATAACTTCAAAATGGCCGACAGGTTATGTATGGGCCACCCAGGAAGCTCCCAGCCACAAAAAAAAATGGGGGCAAAATCGTATACTTTACTTCAGAAGTAAAGTAAGTGGCGACATGTTATCATCCCCATGTCGTCACTAGACAAATGGAGGGCTAAGCGGAGAGGAAACTGGGTGTAAAAAGCGAAACCATTCTCATATTTTATGCATGCTCCTGCTTAAGTTCCTACTTTACTTTTTGAGGTAACATGGATTCACCATCCACTCCACTTTCTCCTCCAACTCCAGAGCCTTAGTCCTCCACTAGAGAAAGCACTAGGGTTCCCATGTACAATAAAAGTTTTTTTTTTACGGGATCTCTGTTCCTTGCTCTTTTTCATCCCTCTTCATGAGTTACCCGCAGATGTTGGGCTTGGTTCACTCTCCTTGGTCCTTAGCGTATGTTATGGGATGGGATAAAATGGTATATTATATTAGATGTAAGGAGGGAAAAAGTAGGACGGTGAAGAATGATGAGCTGAACTGCTGGTGCGGCTGTGGTGTTGGAGTGGGAGGGAGGCGGATGTGGTTCACTCCACCACTCAAGTATATTACTTGTGCTACCATAAGAAACCAAAAATTCCGCCGTATTTTGCGGTATTATTGCCATTGCAGGATAAAGGTTGTTGACGAGTATGTTGGATTGAGATTATCATTTTTGAGAATGGTGGATGAATTGATGAATGGGCTATTTCATCTAAATTTTCCCGTATTATGTGATAAGTTGTGAGTTAGATAAATTAGTATATTGTCAATGATTCGATTGGTGAGTTGGCAAAAATGGACATTTGTATTTAAATTCCAGTAGCGCATATAAAATTGACATGCTAATGTATTTTCAAACATATAACGACGCTATTTTATATTTGGGTTCAACTGAACTAAATTCCGTAAGAAGATATCACAGAGCCACATTTACAATTTTTTATGATAATTGGGCTATGAGTTAAGATTAACTATAATTATTTATAAGTATACCAACCTGAAGTTTTCCATTTACGAATTACCAAATCCATGTGAAATATATACCAAAGCTGCATTGTATACCTGAACAAGAATGTGAATTGAATTTTATCTACCTATTTTTCTCAAAGGAATCAAAAACATACATGAGCCATGCCACAACGAATGCATTCAATCTAACAACGTGATGCGGAAATACCCTTGAAAGATTCAAGCCCCTCTCATCTCCCATGGGCCATTCCTTTTTTTTCTTGTTACTTATTTCCATCCACCCTCACAAGATGTACAATGCATGTACAGTCCTTTCTCCCCAGTTTATATGTAACAAGGCTTTATGTACATGATAAAATAGAAGCTCCAAAACAAGCAGAAAAATTGTTGTAAAAAACCTAAAGCTATCAATGATGAAAAAAGCAAGGTTTCAGTTTACATTTCTGTACAATATACCTAGGACAAATCCACACGTGAAGAAAGTTGAAGATACATTGGTATAAATATATTTACGAATGTAACTCTTGAGCTCTGAGGATTTCCTCCATTGCATTGTAAACAAGGGAATTATACTTGGAGGAGTATGCCTTGTTCCTCCTCCGCGTTTTACAGACGCTACCCACTCATACATAACAATAAAATGGAGCAACAACGATAATGTTACATTACATTACTTCTACAGGGCTTGACTTGACTTCTGTTAAGGTTTTGGATGGTACAAATGAATATTAAAGGAAATAAGGGCAATAAGGCATAGGTAATGTCACCAGCTTAGAAGCAAATCTCTTCCTGAAGGGAAAGAAAGAAATGGGTTATGTGTTACGCAATAAGATGAAAGTAGAATGCCCGAAAGCGACTCGTTTACCGCTTTCCCCTCATTTTGATGACGATGGCGGCTGATGGCAATGCTACTCGGGGGAAAATGATGATGCTCTTGCACCAGACCCTGGTACTTTCACAGAAATCATGTGGAGAAAGTTACCCTCTCCTGTGAACATTTGCCATAGGTCGATATCATACTTAGGGAATTTTAACGGGACAAGTGTGTATAGTACTATGACAAGTGCACTAGGTCGAAGTTTCTAGTTGGAGGGAATTAAATAAGTAAGTCAATAGTAGGAGTTTAAAAGTAATTGCTATTGTTTTTATTTCGATATTTTGACAACTTTACTTTATATTATGTCATTCAACAGGATCAACATCTACTCACTTTCCCCAGCTTTTCTGGTTGTGAATGAGGGGAAATGTGTGTAGTTTTATTATATGCACGGATATTCACCCCTCCACTTCAAGTTTATTTATTCTAAATGCGAGTTGGGCTCCGCAAAGCATTTATTGTATATTCTCATTCGTAATATATCTGGAATCTACATAGTATTAAATAAACCGGAGAAAGTGCATATAATGTCCATACATAAATGCGTTATACGAATCTAGGGCAAAATGACAATTTACATTTTTGACAATTTTCTTCCCGTGTAAAGTCACATTTCATTTTGCATTCAAATCTGGTTCATATTAAGTTGATTTTCCGCCAGGAAGCGGGGGATTGTGTATTTTATTTTTATTGGCCAGGATCTTACCACTTACGTGTGTAAGTTAAAATCTTATTAAGATTAATGAAGTTGTCATATGCTTTCACTTGCATGACATTGAGGATGCATAGTTTAATATAAGTGGTACGGAGATAATATATTCAACAGATTCTCTGGTGCCGTTTTCCAAAGTGTTATTGTGTTGTTCAATTAAGACATTATATCGGAGAGAATTTATTAGATTCCGAAATTCAGTTTCATTAGAGTCCAATTAAGGTTTCGACAGTGTTTGTGTGAACTAATTGCTTACTTGGTTTGTGATAAATAACGATAATAATCACGTAATCAATTAACTCACATGCAAACTTATGCTCTGGAAAGTAAGATATATTCAGATGTTCAAGAGGAAGGGATGTTTCTCGCCGATGCAATTTATCTGCTTGGAAAAGGCTAACAAGTCATGTTTGAATCTGAATATTATTTTATGTCCAACTCTGCAAATTTGAAAATTCAAATACTGTTCCAGTATCAGAGCATCATTTGTAGTTTATTTTTCATTGTGGATTCAAGTTAAAGGTATGTTTCAACTTTAGGTATTTCCAGTTAAACTTTAATGCAACATGGAATATTTTATAATCAAGAGTGGAAAATTAAACTTGGCGTTGTAGAGACTGAACACTTGGTTCTTCTTTTTTACACATTGTAGCTTCGTGTTTCCACTCTTCTTTCATAGCTTTGTATATTCAACGCCAATTTTTGTGTAAATTGGATAGGTAACTTTTTGCCCAAGAGTGTAATAATGTTTTTGTAGACTTTTCTAGTTTTATTTTATAAATAGGGAAAGGAGTTCCTTTCTGGGAGATGGATCCTGGTGCAAGTGCGCCAATTCAGAGGAAAATGCAACTTCATTTAGGTAACTCATTAAATCCTACCTGTTAAGAAGAATTCACGGGAAAATTAAATGAATGAAGCAGTGCCAAAGAAAAACTAAAGGTTGCCAATTCATTTTTTCCACACGAGAAAAAAAATCCCCATAAAAACTTGGCGGAGATTGTCAATACAAAAAAAACTCTTCCCAACTCATATTCTTTCCTTTGAGTTTATGTATTGTTTTTGAGAATCCGCCTACCCCGTCAGACAAAGCCGACATCCCGAATAACCTTAAATTATGAACTTTGGACGAATCGACGAGGAAAATCCGTTATTCACACCGCTCACCGCTTTCAATTGTCTCTGCCAATTTTTCAGAACAAATCTTCCAAATACCGCATTTGACTCAATTCAACTCATTCAGCTGAGGGCATAATTGATGTGGGAATATTCCTCCGGAAATTAATTTAGAGATTTGGGAATCCCAAGGATCCCATTATTTGTACACCATCAAGTCCGGGAGAAGTTCCAGAGTTTTATTCCCAATGGGAGATGAATGAGAGCTAATATATCCTTGAATAATGTTGTCATCATTAATTCCTTGAGACAATCATTATATTACGAGTTAGGAATTTCTCCTTTTCCTACGCACAATACACCTCAAATCTCCCTTGACAAGTTTCTCTTCAGCTTGTGGGGATATCATATTAGCTAACTCTATTCAGCCTCCGCAGATTATTCCCATCTTTTGAAATGGATTCGACTCCGACATGAATGGGGATCTGGGGCAATATGCTCCTCAGCCGACAAAAGTAGAAAATTTCCATTCCTTTCCCTCGGAGAAGACAATTTCTCTTTTAAACTTTCTGAAATTTTGTCGAGCTGCTGCTGCTCCGGCCAGACATGAGGAAGAAACTTTAAAGATTTCCATGTTCACCAATTTCTCCCCTCTTCTGCTTAGTTGTTCCATTCTCCGCTTTTGTTCTAATACCTGTAAAGTGAAAACTTCTTCTTTCCCCTCTCTTGTTAGCATCATATCCTCTCCGCCTACTCCTATCACTTTCACCGGGATGAATGAAATGAAAGGGAACAAGAGTGGCCGGATCTTCTTGAGTGAATGAAAGTACAAGAAAATTTTCAAGGGGACAAGGGAAGAACATGAAAAGTTAGAGGGGAAATTCCGCTCCTTGTTTTGTCCCTCTTGTCTATGAAAAGAAAGTGGAGAGAAAAGGTTAGGTTTTAGTGGCTCATCATATATAGCTTTATATTCTTCAAGCTATATGGGAATATGGTGTATTGTAGTTGGGTATATGTATCTGTGGAGAGAATAAAACGGAAGGAAGAGGTGAAGGGGAAGGTGTCGCGGTATGCCAATTGTACACAACACCATTCCCCATGTAATAAATTTGTTGAAAGGAAAGTAGTACAAAAGTATAATGGAAGGGGAAATGAGAGTTGAAAGCAATTTGCAATAACTATGATATTTAAATTCCAGTTATCATACTGTGTTTACTAGACATAGACATGGATTCGATATGGAACCTATTTTATAATTGTATTCTTTTTTTGAATAAAAATAATAGTCGTCAATTAAAATTTTACATAACTTGACGCTGCTAGATTGTTTGATCGGGTATTTCTGTTGGTGCGCAAAATTAGGTAGTCGATTTGTAAGTTGATGAAAGCAAGAACGTGTTTAAATCGTAGTTGAACGTGAAGGAAAATGTTTGCGATCATGAAATAGGGACATTAAATTAATAAATATCATATAACTTATCCACGGTACACGAAATTTGCTGACAAAAATCGAATCAATCACTATTAAAAAGTTCTACAGAGGCATGAGGAATGTTGCTCAACAATCGAAAAATTGATTTATTTCAGAGGTACAAATGAATTATAAGCAACATCGAAGGGTTCTATTAGAAGTAGGTATGTATATTCCTTTGTATCCACGATTGCTGTATTTAACATTGACAACAATTTCAATTATAAAACTTGAGTCACTAATCGCAAGACTTACGTTACACGAACTGTCGAGTATAAAACTATACTCGTATATACAGTAGTTCATTTACTGTATTATTTTATTTCATAAATTTTGACTTTCTACAAGAAATCAAGAACCACTTTGCTCATCTCATGCTCCAAGTCTGTCGAACGCATTAGAACTCGGTCCTTCTTGAATTGCATCTTTCTCTTTCCATTAACAATAGCAAATTCATAAAGTAAAGAAATACTCTTACAGTCCAGGCACAATATATAAACCAAACAATACGAAACGAACTACAAGGGTAAAAATTTATAGAAGACTGATCATTTCATTGCGGGGGTGGAAGTTTCTTTATGTAATAAATACAGAATTATATATAAATAATCCTCCACAGCTTAATGTGCATTGCATTTCTTTCTTCCTTGAACAGACCTTCTTGTCTTGTAGTTTATCTTATCGTGTGCCCATCATCATCCATACAAATACTCGTATATCCCATCTTTTCGCCAATGTTTATTATTGTACTTTTCTCCGTACAATAAAATAAGATGCTAGTCCTTCAATGCACAGCCACTTGTACACACGCTATCCAAACAAGAACGAAAGAAAAAGCCAAACAAGCGTTATATCTTTTGGCTTCCCTTGTCTCTATATTTTTTCTGCTTAAAGGAAATAAGAGGGGGGATCAACTAAATGGAAAGAAATGAATGAGAATAGGACGATGAAAAGTTTATTTCCAGTTTTTCCTTCTCCTTTCTTCATCTCTATTTAGCTACTTAAGATACAGATATTGCATACAAAGTCGTGACATGTCTTCTTCCTCCTCTTTTTTTCTCTTCCTCTCTCTCTTCCGTCTCTTCATCTCACTCTGTGCATTTTGGTCACGAAAGAATCAATCCTCTTAATGGAAAAGTATAGTAAATTATCCTTACGGAATGGAATGAAAAGGAATTGGGAGAGAGAGAGAGATAGGAAGGGAAAGTATGCAGAAGAAATGGGAGACAGTGGAAATGAGCTTCAAGAAGATCCACAGAATGAAGGGAGAAAAGTCCTGAAGCTTTTTTCTCTGCTTCCTTATTCCCCTTCCCCCAAGACAGAGCCACTAAATACTCCATTTCAGTGGAAATTATCAGGATCATCATCAAATATTATATCTCTTTTCGAAGAAAATGGAATCGGAATGTTAGGAAGATATGGATATGCATATAAAAGTTGGGGAATGCAGCTATAAAAATTTACTTGGGTGGTTTGGTGGATGTAAGAAGATGGGCATATTTATTTACTCGGGGCGTTTCAGCCCTCGTAATGATCTATCCTCACTTTATTTAATTTGCGAGAGTGTAAAGTTAAAGTGTGTATGACAGAGTCAGACTCATTTTATGGGAGGCATTCATCTATTCGTCATACTATGCACTTATTTAAAAATTAGTTAAAATGCAGATTTTAGTTAATTTTGGACTTCTAAATAAATTTTTTCTATTTTCAGATGGTGGCACTGTCAGCGGATCAGAATTCCAACCCGAGTTTGCTGAGCCCTTGGAGAACCTGACGGTGGCCATTGGCCGGGATGCCACATTTACCTGTATGGTCAGGGGACTTGGAGGATATCGCGTAAGTTTCCTTTTTATGTTTTTCATTGAAATTATCCTATTTCCCTGGTGTAAAATATTATTAATTTTTCCATCCATATTTCCTATTCATTCCGAGTTTCACTCAAACCGAATGGTATCGAAATCTTCATTTCCTTTAGACTAATGACAATTTAATACGTTGAAATATGAGGACACGAGAGACGACCGACAGGGAGCAAATGGAAATATTTTCTGCATTCCTTTCACCTTTTCCATTGGATTGCTGGAACGAATGGCGTGTAATATCATCAAAGCCATCCACATCCAATCCAACACTTTTTGAGAT
>JAQIXQ010002060.1:0-11778 GCA_034700485.1 Pseudosinella alba | reverse complement strand
GCCAGCAGTTCACTCTATATTTCCAACTGTACAAGGAGCATTCGCCCTTCCAAATGTCCAGTCTCTTTGAGGATGTGGTTGTGGGACAGTTTGTGGAAAAGTATTTCTTCATTGTTGTCCTGTCTATAAATGTTGGGGTGGTTTACATGGTGGATGCCATGTTTCATGCGGCTTGTTTAAGCTACCGGGACCGAACCAATGAATTCATCCAGATGATGGAGCAGGATGCGCTTGGGGCTCTGTCGGAAAATGACCATGATCGGGAAGAGGTCTCCAATATGCTGGAAACGTTCTTGAAACTGGAGACCTATGTCCATGGAGTTAACTCCAAATTTGGGGGATGGCTCTCGATGGTCATAATCTTTATGGTGCCGTACTATTCCAAAAAGCTGGGTGACCTACTCAATGGACAGATGGCCGCCACCACTATTATGTACACCGCCACCATTACCATCTGGATTGTTACGTCAGCGGATGCTAGTAATCAGGTAGGATTGGATATAATGCAATCCATGCATTTTAGGAACTTTTTTTGTGGACATAATACAATTTCGACTTTCATTTCTTATTTTAGATATGCGAGAAGATGAGAACATGGATGGATCAAAATTACGACAAACTCTCCAACAGGCAGATGGCTCTGCTCATGTCAAAAATTAATGGAAACAGTGTTGCCCTTCGGGGAGGCAACTATTTTACCATTTCATATGCATTACTTGGGACCCTGCTCAGCTTGGTGATCACGTGCGCATTTATCGATCAGAGCAAAAAACAGGCCGGGGTGCTACCGGAGTAAATGCAACATGAACCGTTTAAAAATATCAATGTCACTACACAATGAATACCAATAACTGTTAATTAGTGAATTAATTAATGATTCAAACACATAGCAAAAGCAAATAGTATTAGAATAGTAAACATGTTTGATTAGCGAATCGTTATCGACCTACGTAGGGAAATTCTGAGTTAACCGATAATCATTTTCATATATCCAATGTGATCCGCGGGGCAGGAGTTGAATGCTAAACTATTCTACTTCAACTCATTAGCCAGTTGCATTAGAAAATTACTGCTTTAAAAATGGTGAAAGTTATGCAGGAGAGCGTGTCAAACTCGCTAAAAGCGGATGAAGGAATGGATTGATCGGAACTATGAAAGATTATACAATCCGCAGATGTTCCTTTTCATGTCAAAACTCATGATTCTATGATGGTGATGATGTTTGTCAGTAATTGCCAGTAGGAGCGGGTGTGGTTTATAGTCGTAATTGGCCCCCAACATTGTAAAAATTGAGTGAGTTAGTAGTTATATGGAATTACTAATATCCTGGCCCAAATTATCCAATTGGAGATAATGGCACCTTCAAGGGTAGGAAATATGACCCTCCCATAGGAAAGGGTGTTTTTGAATTGTGGAATGAGAACTACTTTAACGCAAACATATAGGAATATGTTCACGTAAACTCTTAACATTTGACAACCACAAGTCAATTTAATCAATGATAATATGTAGTTTAAAATAGAATACTTTACAGTCAGTTTTATAATAATTTTACTAGGTGGGCCCTCCTAAATTAAAGAATGATCAGTTTCGATACTAATATAAGTTTATATAAGTTTCAACTTTAAGATAAATTATTTCTCGTAGTTATTCGTACCTTTCCTACAGCCAGATATCGTAATTTGCTTTTATTATGTGACTCCACCCGGTAGAGTTGTTATACTACGTGTTCAAATATTTTAAAGATTAACTGGATTTGCATACGTTTGGCGAGTAAAAGATTTTAGCAGTTCAGTTCATTCCAGTCCCCAATCCCTCAAAATATAATCCACGTTCCAGTTCACTCGATAATAATATGTTGCTTCCTTAATACAAGTAAATTGAAAGACATAATATATGCATTCATACATCGAGAAGTCAAACAACCCATCCCCTCTGCCAAAATTCCCAGGCGAGGATTCCATAGAAAAAGGATTCAAATGGGTACTATTTCTCGGAAGACTTATCGGAGTGAGCCCGATTTCAGTTACGATAGGAACAGGATCCGGAAGTATGAAATTTCGGTAGGTGATCAAATCATCATATACTAAGAGAGTAAACTTGATGCACTTATAGTTGCCACACATTTTAATTTGTTTCCATATATATTGTGACATCCTTGAATACTTGATTCGCCTTGAAATTAGTTGGAGGAGCCTATGCGCCATGCACAGTATCTTCTTAACCACTGTAGCATTCCTAATCTTCGTCCCCCAGTTTTGGACGTGTTTTGCCACATTTAGGAGTCAGGAAGAGAGCACGATTCTACTAAAAATGTATGCAATTTTGCAACCCTTGTATCGGTTCTCGATGCTGGCCGTCTTCATTTACTGGCTTTGGAATGCTTCCTTTTTGATCAACCTTTCACAGAAGTGGTTTGCATTTGCCATTAAACTCAAGTTGAAAAGGGAGGACAAAGGATTTCCCATCTTTTGCTCGAAGATCACACTAATCGTTACGGGAACGATTTTTGTGGAAAACATCCTGTACGATATTTACTACGTACATCAGGAGTTATGGTTAGCAATGCAAAGAACTTTTGATTTTTAATTGACATGCGAAAAATTGAAAATTGGGTTCGTGTCATTCCAGCATCTTTAAATGGTTCAATCGGAGCACTCTACTGGGTACACATGAGCTCCTTCGCAGATTACTTCCCACACAGGAACGGCATCGTCTCGCTAATTCTGCTTTATGGGGAGAGGATGGGAATCTACGGCTGGAACTTTTGCGATGTGTTCCTTATCATCATGTGCCGTGCCATATGCCACCAATTCGAGGAAATTGAGAGGGAGATTTCATCCAACTTTTTCATTGCCCGGGGTAAAGATGTGAGGATATGGGAGTGGGACCAAGAGATGGATCTGTCCACAATTATTATTGTAGAACCAGCCACAGAAAAAGGGATGGACTTAATTTGGAAAGACTTGAGGGGGAAAATTATGATGTTCTGCGCTCTCGGGAAGGAGGTAGCCAACTTTGTATCCCCCCTCGTGGTAGCCTGTTATGTGTTTTGTATTTTCTTTGTAATGTTTCAGGTGAGCTTTCAATATTAAATGTAATTGTGTTGTAGAGTTAACCGATTGATAAGAGGATAATTGGTGTCGTGATTTGGTTCACAGGTAATTCGATTCCTTTACCACTCCCAAAGTGACACCTTCCACATCTTCGCCGTCTCCATCTTTCAATTTGCACTTAGGGTGACCCTCGTGACCTACTTTGCTGCGCAGATGTATCACTCCACCGATAAGATACTGGAGACAATGGAGCTACTTCCGGTCAACTGTATTACTCGGGAGGCATCCCGCCTGGAGGAGATGTTGGCGAGGCATCCTATCAAAGTAATTGTCTTTGGGATTGTCCCCATCACCAGGAACATGTTCATTTCTATTCTGACCTTTCTATTGTCCACGGAGGTGATCCTTTTGCAGGCCATGGGGGCTGCCAATTCAAAGGATGGGGGAAACATTTACAATTGTAGTTGCACAGGTCTTAAGTCAAGTTAAATGCAGGATCGCGTAATTGAATTGTCACTTGACATACTTTCTGTAGACAAGTTAATTTTAACAATTTTATCACAATTAGGTAATATATACAATTAGTGAGAAATTTGGCCATGTAATGTTTACCTTGTTATTCTAATTAGAATGAGTTGATATTTAAATGAGTGGAAGCATATGCCAGACTATTTTTCCCGCTGAGAGCATTTCAATACCGTTTCACCATGTCAACTATAAATGTAGCTAGGGACGTCTCCGCTAAATTGCTACGAGTCAGGCAACATGACAAATGTGTTTGATATTTTTTCTCCATTATCACATTGAAAATTGAACTAGGGCTGGCAAGAAATTACGGATTAGTAATCAACAGAAAAAATTGGGATAGAAAACATTTTTATATAGATATGTAGGGAAACACCAGGAGCCATTCCCGAGTTAGTAGTAAATATTATGCCGCTATGATAATGAACCACGGCAGTGTGTAAAATAATCATTTAGTATGAACATTCATATGAGCAGTCTAATATGGATAGTTGGAGTGTTATGGTGTTATTGTCCGGGTGGCATAACATGTATGCCTGATTTGATATTTTTTTCATTTTCTTTTTGTAGTCCGCAGACTTTCAGATTTGACTTTTCAATTCAGAGTTCAGAAAATCATACTAGTAATTTTCAGACTTCAGTTCAGATCAGACACTTTCTTTTCAGACTTTCAGTCTAAACAAGTCTGAAATAGAGAGTCTGATTCCTGCTCTAGTTTGGAGTCCACAAGGCACAAACGGGTAAGGCAAAACAACACTAATTGTGCAACTATAATTGTGAAAAGGCCACGGAAATGTTTTCTACTTTCATGTCGACATGGTAAATCCCATAAGAATTTTCGAACAATTTTGCGAAAACGCAATTTGCAAGCAGCAGTTCTGCTAAAAACGAAATTTGCATTTTTAGGCGAAAAAATGTTCATTGTTTCTCGCACATAGTGCAATGTTAATTTCTGCCTAGGACGTATTTGCGATCGGAAAATGGGACCAAGAACTAAGAAAGGTTGCTATATACCTGCATGTCCTTGTTAGGCCGTTGTCCTTACCTTTATAAATGATTTAACTAAAAATATGACAGATTATAGTCCATTAGTTTAAAACATAGCAACGTAAATTACTTAACCTTATACTATAAATATAAATGGTCCACTTGCTACTTGTATCGCAACAGTTTCCAAAAGAATAAAGTTTATTATAATATTTCCATTGTTTCCAATTTTTTGGAATAACAATTTAAATGACGAGACATTTTGTAAATCAGCCCATCTGCTCCTGTGCATCCCCACAATCTTCTGGCCACGAGCCGTGGAAGCCTGCTTCATGGCAATAAGTATATGTAATGTTTGCAAAATATGACTTCCTATTAAGCTGCATAGTGCTGTATGTCTTCTTCCTGCGACTGAAGAGGATAGTAGCCACCGCGTCCTTTGCCTTTAATTCTGCAATGAATCCATCATGGCAGAAGTGACCAGTTTGGGTTGATTCGACGCCATCACCTGTTTTTGTAACCCAGTGCCCCGATTTTGTTTTATCGTCGATTGTGACCGTGTTTTGCATCTGAAGGGTATAACCAAGTTTGCTCCTGAATTGCCTTCCGGAGACAAACTGAGTGCTTAAGGTGTCATTCTCATTCATGTAAGTGAAGCTCCACCATTCCTTTCCTCTGGCACCCCTAAACGTGTATATTTGTATCAGGACCTTTTTGGATTCCCTGAATATCTTTTGCCATTTCTCCGGGACTCCTACATTTCAAGAACACACGTTTTTAACAATCCTCGGAGTACTTGATCAACAGTAATGCCATGAAAAAATGTTAGGCGTGATGGAGTGATTTTTTACCCAAGGCCTGCATATATTTTGTGACGTTCCCATGTCCCGGATCAGATTCAATGGAGTAGTAACCCCGCATATCAATTTTCTCCTTGTCTCTTTCACAGTCATCTAAAAAGTTGCTCAAGCAAATGTCAGAATAGAGGAGCCCGGAATTTCGTTAGAAGACATATATGTGGTTGGGATATTAGGTATATTTTACTTACAGGCTGTCGCCGTAAGGACAACAATAGCCGCAAGGAGAAACAAAGTTTTTTGGACCTTCATTTCCCACATATCAGCTTCTGGTACTGTATAGAATGTTAGTCACTTATATCGAAGAACTGACTTAAAAGTTGAACCCAATACTAGTTGTAGGGCTAAATCAAGAATAAATCAAAAATTATACTGATCTTTGTACTTGGAACGGTTCTATCCGATAAATGGGTTTGAATGTTCTGACGACTACTGATTACTTACGTCAACTAATCTTCCATAGATTTATAGCATACGTGTGTAGAAAGGAATATGAAATGACGCAAAACCTGTCCGAATGATGCATGACATGATGATGCTTTCCACACCGATTGATAATGTTGAGAATTGGAATGTTTCCTGCTCGTGTACTATTTTTTCCCCTTATAGCTATGTATTGTGGATAAAGTTATCATATCATCCGAGATTTTTACGTAAATGTGCACCTACCGTATTTCCTCTGAAACAGGGGGCTAAACTTCGGCTTATTTCCAAGCTTTGGGAATAAATAAAATCCGCTATTTTGTTTGCATATATCACCTAATTTGAACGCCAAAATTATCAATCAAACTTCATTCGATTCATTTGTTTTTCCACTTATGGTGATGGGATGAGTTGTATTTAATGAGAAAAGGGAGGCTATAATAAAAGAGAAGTTGACTTAAGTGGAAATAGAGTATTTAGCGTTTTAACAATGCATTAAGCACAGAAGCTCAAATTGATGTTATAAATATAATTTCCTGCTAGTACTAATTAGTCCTCCACAATTCCATCGTCGCTCTTACAACTTGCTGTCACTTGCGTCATTTTTAATCAGTAGCTGACGCAATCCGATAATGTATGAGAGGACACGTGCAAACAATTTCCATCATAGTCTCATAATTATGGAAGCAAGAAGATCTGGACAATTAGAGTCGTTCGATGCCTTCTGAGTTGATTAACTTGCAACGAAGTCCAAGTTATTTAGATCCAACATTAAAATTTTGTTGCAGTCTGTGTGTTTAAACGATAACTTGACAGCAAGATCGTTTTTTTTAAATTATGCTTTCAATTATTGATAGTTAGAGACAAATGTAAGGTCAAGTTCGAATATGGTCAATATTATTATACAACACGTGCAAGTGGGTCAGAGGTCAATGTCAAAATTTCTTTGTACAAAAATGCATGGCAATAGCAAATTGCATGTCATTGGAATATATCTCTCGTGCCACTTTCAAATAAGAAGATCCTACATCGCATAAACTCATGGCTAAACAGCTTTGACAAAAACAGAAAAATATTTTCCCCAGTTAGATTAGAACATTTCAATACAACTATGAGCGTAGTGTAAAGACTCATATATGAAAGCGGAAAACTACTAGCATCTGGCAGAAAAATGACTTATTCTTTTCCGCCTAATACATTCGATATTGTATGCTAATTGTCTACAACGCAGAATAGAAATGTAGAGCATTCTTTTCTGCATAACTTACACTAATTTTCCACTTTGACCGATACCCGAAAGCTATGTCTTTTTAGAGCTTTTATTTAGGTCAATGTGATGACTCAGGTGGAGGAGTGGCAGACAAAAGGCCCATTCTTGTCTGTCAAATATATTTCATATATTATGCAAAGTACAAAATGCTGGTTAGAAGAAATGCATGATATTCTCCACTGCATGACGTCGACTCATTTTCCAGTCCGGCCGAGAGTATAAAAGCCGATTGACATGAGGCATTTCGCAGTTAGTTGATTTTTACCTTTAATCCTAGTTACGTCTAGTGAATCTTGCTCTGCAAGGAATAATTTAAGTTGAGCTCGTCTCCTTAGGTTTCCCAAGCTTTAAGAAATCGAATTTCCACCGAAAGGCGATGTATTC
The DNA here is from genome assembly GCA_034700485.1 of Pseudosinella alba. Classification (NCBI taxonomy): domain Eukaryota; kingdom Metazoa; phylum Arthropoda; class Collembola; order Entomobryomorpha; family Entomobryidae; genus Pseudosinella; species Pseudosinella alba. Next base: position 4,276 of record JAQIXQ010002060.1, on the reverse strand, counting down.
AATTTCCCATTAGTCTTAAGTACACGGTAGCGCTAACGCTACAAGTTACAAATCTGAACCCCAAGTGGATTCTACGTTTCCCAGAAATGAAAGCCTAAATGAATGTTTCCATCTACATCATTTATTTCAGCATTGCGCAATAGCCTTACTGATCATAAGTCATAATCATTTAGATTATTTCACTGCAAACTATCCTGAACATCAAGCGATAGCATCCTATCCATAAATCCCACTTGCGCATCCTAGAAACTCTCGCATCATTCTAGAAACTCGCATCCGGGCCAGAAACGAGCCCTCACAGTAGTATGAGATGTCACAGGTAAATTACAACGTGTCAGCATGACAGAAACTGATATGCCCTAAATTAAGATCGATATTGTTTCGGTGGCATTGGAAACTAAGATTTGTTAATTATATATATATATTAAACTGAAAATGGAGAATGAATGTTAATTATATTTGACAAGTTGAATTTAAATGAAGATCAAACAAAGCAAGTTTCGTTAATAGTCAATAATAGTTAAAAAAAATAAAATAAAAAAATAAAATAAATAATAGTCAATAATTCCCATGGCCAAGGTGAAAGTAAAATTCAGGGCCAAGCTCTACACAAGCTCTACTCAAACAAAGCATGACATGCTTATTGTTACATCATGATTATGGTGACCGTATCAGCATTTGTCGCATTAAACAGAATAATTGAGATATGACCCTTGGCCACTACTCCAGTTTGTCCATGGCGCTATTTCAAGCAAAAATATGCATTTTTTGCCATCTCAAAAGGCAGAAAAAGCATTAAAAAGCATAATTTGGGCCGAAATAGCAGTAAGAGCATAATTTATCGATTTTGAAGCATCTTATAGCATATTTTACGGGTTTTACACGAATTTATCATGCGTACTAATTTTTGAGGAATTTTTCAAATGAGATAATGTTCTACAAAAGCATCTGCTTCAGTTTTGCAGCTCCTCCCAACTTTTCTCTCGTCAGTTTTGGAAAAATCATAGCACTGATCTTCCAAAATTAAGCGAAACTTGTTTGAAGGCAATTTTGATTCCAGCATCCAGTGCCGAGGCAGGGCGGCCGAGTTGGAACGATCATTTTCGTACTTGAAACGGTTGATGAGACCGGAATGAAATTGCTTTACTGAACAAAATTTGGGAGTGCATCTTCGAATTAAGTTTAACAATCGAATCTATACAGAGATGTTTGCATCTGAGCTTAACAATCAGAATGAGAACGATGAGGAAGGAGACGATGAGAGCGGTGAGGATGAGGAGGAAAATGAAGATGAAGAGGAAGAATTGTGAATTTGTGTATTATAAGCAAATATTGTTAGATTGAAGGTTTGGATTGGAAAAATAAATTTTGCCAATTTAAATTGAATACTTATAAATATAAACATAAATATATATATATATATATTATAGAGCATCAAAAGGCATAATTTTGCCTTTTTAGAGCATTGAAATAGGGCATTATAAAGCATTACTGCGGTCTGTATAATCATGATGCATCAGCATCATGGGAATTCAATTAAGTTTCAATAATCCCCGCGATAATTAATTGGAAACGATTGACGATTTAATCCATCAATCCTTCCCATTAATACAGATACATAATTAGTTCATCTAATCTAATTAAACTAATTAAATGAGTAATGCGACTTTTTTTCACTCGGTCTGAGCCTGGCTCGTAATCAACTATCGGAACAAAACCACCTAATAGCCAACTTGGGCAAACTCCGATCATAGCCATTTTCATGAGCGGAGAACGTCCCGACATCTCAGATATAATTCAAAATGAAAAGTACTCCCATGAAGCCAAGTTTGATGAAGACCATACTCAAAGAGGTCGTCCTACCCAATGATAAGGCTCCCCAGAAATCATTTTCGCAGATGTATATCCTCGGCTTAACAAGCATTCTGTTCTATATCGGCGTCATCCCGTTTCGATTGATGATTTCTGATCCATCTCCACAATATCCTTATTGTCCACTACAAAATCATCCAAGAATGCAGGTGAAGCTGGTCAAGGATCCATTTCAGACCGTGAGTTGCAGTACGAGCTGATGCAAATACCAACTGTGTCTAATTTTGTCCATTTAATTAATATGACATTTCTTTTGGATTATGTTTGAGTAGTTTGTTTGCGCCTGGACTCATTTGGTTGTCCTCAGCTCCACTTGTTTCATGATGTATTCCTTCCTGGATGCAAATATCTTCTCCGGAAAGTCATCCCTAACATTTCTGGGTGTCGCAGTTTTCATTTTAAGGCCAGCAATCGCGTTTTACTACTTTTACACGGTCTGGTTTGGACAGCACTGGTTTGAATGGTTGACCACGGAATCCTTCACCTCAACATCAATATTTCCGGGTGCTGAGAAGGGACCCTCCAGATTTCAAATATTCCAGGATTGGCTAGCAGTTGCATACCCGTTCATTTCCATTCCTCTCACATTCATTAGTCAGTACACCTTCTATTTCCAAATGTACAAGGATCATTCCCCTCTGCAAATAGAGAGCCTTTTTGAAAATAGGATGACTGGCTATTATGTGGAAAAAATTATCTGCTTTTATATCATATTCATGAACCTTGTGGTGGGTCACATGGTCGTCATAATGTTTCATGTAGTGACCTTAAGTTTCAGGGATAGGACAAGAGAATTTGCCAAAATATTTGAAGATGAGCTTGCAGGTGAGTTTAGCATCATGGAACGGTTGTTAGAGCTGGAGTCGTACATCAAAGGAGTGAATGGACGATTTGGTGGCTGGATCTTATTTGTAGTCTTGTTCAATGTACCATTCTACTCCAAGAAGTTGGACGATTTATTTAGCGGACAGTCCAATGGCTGTGCACATTTGTATACGATGTTATATACAATTATACTGTTTGGGTGGATCATCATCACTGCAAATTCAAGTGATCAGGTAATGAAGATGATGATTCAACTTTTAATTATCGCTCAATTAGTAAATCCTTCCCAGTTTTAAACCGGGTTCTAAATAGTCTAAATTGTGCTATTTTTGTTATTTGCCAACATCAGATTTTGGAGAAATTAAAGAGTTGGGTGGATCGGAACCATGCCAAGTTATCCTGTCAGCGAATGGCTCTATTCATGTCGAAGATAAGCCAGAATAGTCTGGCTCTGCGGGGTGGAAGTTACTTTGCCATTTCCTATCCTCTGATTGGAACCATTGTCAGTTTGGTAATTACCTTCACATTCATCGACCAGAGTAAGAAGCAGGCTTTTGTGATGCCAGCATAAGTATAAAAACAGGAGCAGCAACAATAACAAATGCACTAATGGTGTTATGCATAGCTAATTTGTATTTCCGGAACATTTAAAAATTTACAATTTAATTTGCGTCCAGGATCGGATATTGGAGTTCGGTTAAACTAGTAATCTCATATTATAGAGACATGGACAATGCTTAACTAATTTGTTTCAACCCATTCCCAGCGCAAATTACGTGGTCAAAGATAAATCCTTTTCATGTTCAAGGTGACCGCTGTGCGTGCACGAGCGACGAATGTTAAACTTTTATTCTTATACAATCTTGCAGCGTCACAGTCTGCCTAGCTTGGTTCTAAGCGATATGCCTAAATCAACTGATAGCCGACATTAAAACATACCCCTGAATATGATAATTTGACAGATAATATGGCTAACTGAAGTACTTACTGTGACAGCCAACATTCACAAACTTGAATTGATCATTCATATATGTAGACGAGTTACATTAAACACTAAATTGCAGTTCCAAAAAATGGTGAAAGTGATTCTCGAGGATGTGTCGCAAGCAAAGTGTCTACGCACATCCTTCACCCAGAAATTTATCCTCGGCTTGATAAACATTTTGTACTACACCGGTTTTCTCCCATTTCGACTGATTATGGAAATATTGCCTACACGACCTCATCTGCCTCCCCGATTGGAGGTGAAGCGGGTCAAGGACAAGTTTCAAACTGTAAAATCAATATACATAACTAATTAATTTAACATGAACTAATAAAGAAAATCAAATATTTCAATTTTAATTATTTTACTTTTTAACCAGATCATTTGTCTCACGGTCAATATCCTTGTGGCCGTCCCTACCACCTTCATGGTCTACGCCTTCATATATCCAGATGATTTTTCTGGGGGGAAATCCTTGTCATTTCTAGAGGTAACTTTGTTCATATGGCGCCCGGCCGTCACGCTTTATTACATCTACACAGCTTGGTTTCGTCAACATTGGTTTGAATGGTTAGTATTGGAATCATTGCCCGC
>JAQIXQ010002059.1:0-11786 GCA_034700485.1 Pseudosinella alba | reverse complement strand
GATATGAATATGGTCAATGTCAAAAAAATGTCTAATGATCATCGTTTTCTTGAATCCAGGTATCTGAATCCAGGTTGTAGAAGTGGGATAATATGTTTAACAGTTGAATACACGAAATTTGAAAAGAAGCTTCAGTGTCAATCACAATCACACGCATCATTTTATTCAGTCATACTAACCCTAAACTTTTTTTCGGAGCCATGCTGAGAATCAATTTATTGTCAATTTTATTTTCCTGGCCTAGCTCATACTTATATGTAATACACCTCTTGGTTATTTCTGTATGGTGATCTTTTTTTTTACAAAGGATTGTTCCTTACACTGCCCAATAACGGAATAATTAATCCATGCAATATAATCTTATTCCGGTTCAGCATAGTAACATATTTTATGAGTCATCTGCATTTATGTGTCACTTGACCATTGACCAAGTGAACTATTTTAAGAAGGAAATAATCGGGCTAAGTTCAGTCGGCAAGGTTCTATCATATGCAAAGGTGGATCAGTTAATTTAATAAAGTATAATATATTATAATATTATATATCTTCAATTGATTTATTTAGCGTCCATTTTTTGTTTAGAGTGCCCGGAATCCCAGTAAATCCTAATTAGTAATTACCTTTTTAGTGCATCTCTCACATCTAATATGAATATAAGTAAATTTTAAGACAATTAGTACTATTTAGCGACCCTTTTTGACAAATTGGTTTAATGGTGGACATTTTATAACCGTTGTTCAGTTAAAAATCAACAAATTATAGTCACTGACGAGCTTCAACAATGACGAATAACAAAATGAATCCTAGGATAAAGTGTATTTAACTTTTAAGGATCGCATCATAGTTCCTTCTGTATAATTACTGCTGCTGTGAAGAGTACAGATAACGAAAATCAAATCAAACGTAGTATAGTGCAGTTTCCCCCACCCAGCCTGGCTGGGGTGGGACCAGGAAATAGGAACTGGAGGAGAAATGAATATGACTTTAAAATGTCTGTGACGGTGAAAATGAAGATGCTGTGGTCCCCAGTCTGGGAATGTGTTATATCATACCCGGCAGAAGGTAAGCCAGAAATGTAAGTTTGCACATATATTTATATCTAATTAAAATAGATTTGCTTAAAATCTAATATATTTTTTTTTTCAAAATGTACGTCCAAGTTATGCCAGTAAATATTTATTAATGCCCTCATCTAATAATTTTTAACTGGACAGTGACAGTGGACAGTGAATGTACTAATTGCGAGATAAGATGTAAAGGAGCATTAAAATAAGTCATAATTGGCCTTGCTGTTACATTGTTGGCAGACCACCAAGTGAATATTTTTTGGCATGAACAAACAAGTCAATCCCATTAATATTGCACTAGTGGCTTAGCCAATGTGGCTATAAAATAGCCATTGTGGCCAAGGGACAAAATGGCGTCACACAAATAATACTAGAACGTTTTTAGTAAAAGGAAACTGCAAAGCATCATGTGCCCTTTGCCAAAACACCCACCATGAGCTCATAATGCGTAGAAGTAGGTCATTATTACCACGCCGGCGAGATTTGCCGACCGGCAACTCGGTTCCGCCAAGTGATGGAAATGCGTTATTTATCATAGCCAATAACATTCCTGTACTGGTGAATCGCATTCAAGTACGTAGAGCTGTCGAGGATGTGGAACCAAGCCGAGGCAGAGAACCAGCAGATCCCCATCCGGAGCATTTTAGGGGGAACGAGCTTCCACTTGTGGATGGATTAAGGCAACCAACCAACCAACCAAACCCCCGCCCCCAACCACAACACGGTGACGGAAATTATGTGCGGGCAAGTGATGTCCAAATCAATGTTACTGATGATGACCGAGATACTCCGTCGGATACCCAGTTACAACATGACGAACCAGTCCAACAAATGGGAGGCCGAAATAGTGGGGTTGATCATCCACAACATGATGAACTCCAACGCCAACAAGGCACACAGGATGATGGAGGAAATCGGCTGGACGAACAGCCCATTCCTCGGCAGCGTTCTCCTCCTTTCGTGATTGAACGGCTAAATGACGAGGAGAACGGGGAAGATCATGAGACAGTGGCAGGAGCCGCTCCACAACCCCCTGTTCAGAATGTCCAACAAGCAAAGTTGCGACCGGCTAAATTGTACAGCATTCCAGCGTATCTAAAAACCCACTTTGACTTCATGTTTTACTTTGGAATAAGCCCTATAAATGGAAATGGACAGAGAGGTTCACGATTGCAGCAGGTATACAGTAACAATATAATGATATCACAAAGTGATAGATTAAATAAGACTTTGTGATGGTATTTGCACATATGCAAGTATAAGTATACATACCTCTTTGTGTTTATTTTTTTGGCAAAAAAATCCTTAATCCTAAAAATGCATTGCTCTCTTTCATAGGTGGCATTTGGCTTTGTGACAGCCTTATCAATGCTGTTTACATTTGCAAGGTTCAAGGTATATTTTGTCGACCGAGTAAAGTCAGGTAGGTTGCAGGATTATATTACGGCGTGGTATTTTGGAAGTGCTCTCCTCCTGCAGATTGGTTTCATCTGGTTGGTTTGGCGTGGCTTTGGACGGGTTTCTACCGTCCTCCAAGATACAGCCGCAGACAAGCCTGACATTCACCATAAGAAACGCCGCAGGAATGTAAGTAGCGCAAAGCTCCATACTTTAGCATGTTCGAGCAAAAGTATTAATAATCACTTGGTTTACTCAGTATTACTAGAATATTATATTGTAGATTTCCTTGCTCGCGGTCACATTCGCTTGCCTTGCAATAACAGCGGCGCTGATTGAAAGTTCCAAACTTCACGGCATAATTAATGGGCCCCTCGAGAACGTCAGGCATGTCGTCCTTGTCCATTCCCATGCCACAGGTATGCTACTGTTTCTGTGGAAGAAAGAATCAAATGGAACGGATAACTATCTCGAGCTTTACAAGCAGTACGGAGAGGAGTTAAATGCTGTAACAGCCTCAATGGGAATCTTTGGAATGGTAATGACCTTTGTTGGGTTTCTGCATGAAGTTGCCATAAGAGACATCCTGCTGATGGCTTCCCTGCACACAGTCAGGTTGAGCAAAATATTTCATTCGAACATGGTCAACACATTCAATGATAATCCCGCATCAGACGAACTGACGTCATTGTTTCGTCGGATTCACAATCAACTCTCTGAGATGGCCGGTGACATCGAATGCTGCTTTGGAAATTTCTTCAAGTTGATTCATGCTGATAACTTGCTGTACTGTGCGTACTTCTTCGTCCAACTTATTACCGACGAGGTCAATGTGGTATACCTATTCAGAAGTAGTATCGTCATTCTGAAGATATCGTGCATCCTGTATTACTCAAGCACAGCAATTGAAAAGGTAAGCGTGGCTACCTGATTAAATTCTTCCTTCAGTGGCACGTACCATACCATGTCGCAGTATGTATGTCATTTAAGGTGGGCTTTCCTCATTCCCTTCTACACAAAACCAATTCAATTCCGAATTACATTACTGCTTACAATGCCCTTCTAGATTCCCTGTGGAGAAAATCAAACCCGCCTGTGTACATAAATAATTTCTGTTCCTCTTAATTCTGCATTCAAATATCGCTAATATTATCTTTGCTTTCACTTAACCCCAGATTGATGGTAATTTTCGCATAAGGTGCATAATGTATTGAACATGTGTGCCGATTTTTACTTCGTAATAATTATAAAAAGTATCATAAAATAGCTATTGTTAATTGTTCGAACAACAAAACTGCATATTAGTATCTCGTTGTGATGGTTTTTTGTATGATAAACTAATTTTGTTGTAATCAGAAGGCTTATGAAAATAATTGCAGTCGTATGTCGTATTTATATGTTTTACGCACCTATTTTATAGCATATTCTCTGCTCAATATTCTCAGTCTCAAGCCGTAAAAGGTGTCATCAGGAAGAAATATTGTGACGATGACTGCCCAAATGACGTGAATTGGAAAAAAGTGATCCTCCTCCTTCAAACTCTTGAGGAATCTCCTATTGCCATTGGGCGCGGTAATTTCCTTGTAGATGAAACATTTGCCCTCAAGGTTAGCAATAATATTGGCAATTACTAATCACTGTTTGATCAAATTATTTCATTATTTCTCAATTTTTAATGGTCTCTTTTGTCAAGCAGTTTGTCGGGGCTGTTGTGACATTCTTCCTTTTCTTTATGGAATCGGAAAATGGTAAGGAGGAGAGACGTCGACGGTAAGCTGTAGGCGGATATGGATGTCATTTAATTTGCTACTAAGAAAAATGACATATTTATTCACTAGCATTCCTTTCCTACCCTATCCTATAATCGGAGATCACATAAACTAGCTATGCCATTCTGCTTAAAACAACATAGCCGCCAACCCAATTTATTTGTCCGCTAGCACTTAACAGTCTTGCAATAACCTTTACAAAAATTACTTAAACTGAGATATATCGTATTACCAAATTGAGCCCTATTGAATCGAATTGGGAAAAAAATCGCTAGAATGGGAGGCTTCTTAGTACGTGTGATGACATCAGCACTTATCTTATGGATTTGTGTAACTATAGCAGAGGGGGCTGGAGTAAGTTTCCTATTGATTTTCATTTTGAATAAAAAGGGGGGCAGATAATAAATGAAACTAACCAGTGGAACTCTTTTTTTTCAGGCAGCCACACGAAGTCCCAAGGCGAATCACAACAGCAAGCAATCAGGACAGCAAGGAGGGTAAATGACATCTATGTGGCCATGGCTGGGAATTATGACGAGGAAACGTACACGGGCAGCACATCGATAACGCAAAAAAATACAAAATAATTCCTTCAATTAGTAGCGATAGAATTAAAACTTCCCGTTTGTTTTTTCTTAACTTTCTTTTCTTTTCTTTTGTTATTCATCTTGAAATCGATACTTTAATTTGGAATTTAAATTAAATCTGCTGTTCCTTCCTGCACTTACACTTAAATTGCTGGACACATTTGTTTACCTACAATTATTGATTTTGAAGCTATTTTGTCAGTATGAATTGATTTTGTGCATGCCGACCTTTGTTTTTTTACAGTGAATGCGTATAATATACACACGTACTATTACGTAACATTAGCCCTATGGTCAATGGCCGTCCTATGACGAATTTATTTAATTTTGACATTCATAGTATCTTTTAGTTGGGAATGCTGTTTTGCGTCCGATAATCTACATGTCGAGCATTATCATTATCATAGACCAAGCCAGGTTATCTCTTGCTTTCAATGTGACAGGGAAAGTGGACAGGTAAAAGGCAGCGTATTAAATAATATGTTCGACGGGACCGATTACAGACAGACATGTATGCAACTGACCATAAATGCAATAAATTATTTATCTCCTCCCAGCTAACCTACATACACCATGGATTCTAATGAATCATATTGCCCTTAAACGTACACTTTCCTTGTCCTTTTAAATTAATAATTTGTTTCAAATTAAAATATATACGCATGACGCAAACTGCAGATACATATAGAGTTAACTTGTAATTAGTCAGGAAATTGCGTCAATCTTTAAACATAAGCTGAGAGTCCGCCCATAAAATACGTAGGTGCATGAAATATCACAATTTTTATCTTCATTTTTATGGCACAATAATAAGTCCATGTTGCTCCTATAAAAACGTACGGTAAAGTTCTTTATATTTAGAAATAAGTCCCAGTCATTAAGTATTCGTTGAAAAAATATTAAATTACAAAATAGCCGTTTTAGGATTATATAAAGATATTTTGGGAGCAAGCTTCATTACAATTGAATGTAATTTATGGCACATAGAAAGAATAAGAGTGGGGAGACGGATTTGGCATTTTAATAAGATAGTCCATACTTTGCTATCTGACAGGTTGAAGTTGACAAAGGTTTATGATGAGCATTCTAGAGTGCATGCAACACAGTGAACGTCATCGTTATTATTTTAGATATGCATGTACCTTTATCTAAAAGTATTTCACGCGAATTGCATGCATTGAATTAATTTATCACCCTCCCTTTCTCTTGAGATATTTAGAACACATGACATATTTAATTACAGAAGTAAAGCATTAGATAGATTATGTAATGCCTATTCGTTATTCCTTGCTAATCATAAGGTAGAAAGTAAGGAATGAAATACTTATATGTTGATGTTGATGTTGATCCCGTATGAATTTTTAAAATTAAGATATATACACAATCTAGTTTATGCTATAATTACTGTCATTAGTTTGCGATGTTATTATTTTAATTATACATATTATTTAAATTAAGCGAAGTATAGTAAATTGAGCTACTCAGAAATAAATATATAGATTAATATATTCTGAGACATAGTGTAATTAAATTAAGCAATTACCAGGTAAAAAATCAGTTTAAACTGACTAGATAAATATAGAATAGTATAGAAGAGAAAGTTTAAATCATCTTATTATAAAAATCAAATGTCATATAATCTTAAGTAAATTTAGATCTCTGATCTCAGTAAATGTATGTATATAATTAATAGCTAATTAATCAAAAAAATATTATTTAAATTTAAATGCCACATAAATATTTATTTACATATAGCCATAGATTACTTAAAGGTAATGGGAGGATCAATGTTAAATGTATGTATCTCAAATGATTTAATCTGACATTTCAGAACTAAAATGTAATTTTAAAGAAATAATGCACTGGACATAATATCTGTAACATCATATATATAATCTTATAAATTACTTACCTGTTAAGAAAATATTTTAAAGTGAGCAACTTATCATCACACCTTGTTATAACTCTATAAATTGTAGCTAATCTCGAATATAGTATTATTTAGAAGTAAAAATGGATTGAATTTAGAGATTTTATGTAACTGAGGGAGATAGGGAAAGTGTGTTTTCAAGGTATACCTGTAATTATGAGCTTGGAAAATCAATATTAATAATTCTTGCAGATTGCTTCCCCTTCCTTCTTGGCTTTATCTGTACCTATGATGGTTTCATCATCATCCTTCTTTTTTTTTTATTTATTTCTTTGTTCTTTCCTTATTTTTTAACCCATAAAGTAAATCTTCTCATTCTGTTTGCTTATAAAAATGCTTGCTCTCACTTTCCTCACAATTTGTCGCATATAAAAACGTTGTCTAAAATCCTTGAGTTTGAAAAACGTACTTTGATTTTTCCCTCTGAAATAGGTAATCTTCCTCTTACATTACATAATTTAACAAAAATATAGATATATATAGTTAATAAATACCCTCCCATTTTTATGTGTCCGTATATATTGCATATTGACTTATAAGCTACATAGATTCACCTTAAGCTGCATATAAATTGTTATTTATTTATTATTAATTCAAAATTATTTTTCTTTCCCTTGTAATTAGTTAGGTTCTCTCTTTTTATAAAAAAATATTTGACCTCAAAATTCAATAAACTTCTTCAATTGGATTCTCAAAATTACAAAAGCAAAAATTGTGCTTGAACTTACGATAATTATTTATTGCACCAGAGCTACTTTAACACAACAATGCATATATTCATGATTAACTTATAACTTATATCCATCTTATATATCTCAGTCACAATACGCAGACCAAGCATGCATCTTCCACTATCAGAACCCCGTCACTCCCTTATCTATATGAAATATGAAATGAAGTAATGGATGTGTCGTGATATCGAGACACTATTATGAATCAATAATTTTCGACAAACAATAAGTTTACACGAGAGAACGTTGTTCACTTGATTGCATCTAGCAAAACGACATGCAATAGCAGTTTCTCAAATTAGATACAGATAATTGACCAGATTGCAAATTGCAAAATTACTCTACTGGGCGTTTACCCTATATTAAACAACAACGATATTTGCACATATGCAGCTAAATCAGCATTACAATGATGATTTAACAGTTACGGTAAAAGGTTTTCATTTGTGTTAATTTTTACTAATATTACTATTGTTTGGTCGGGTTGAATGCGACTTCCCCATCCCAACCTGCCAAATTTTCTTTTCATAAATTTAGTTACGAAATTACCTAGCTTCACAAAGAGTCTCCTCAACCACTCCTTCAAAATGTGCCGTATTTCAAACATAAACCCTAACAGGGACACAATCAGTCCCCCACTCAATATGACAAATACGACGGAAATGTGCGTCCCCAAATTGGAGGCCATCGGCCCCTCCCCACTATATCCCGACCATAGTCGTACCATAAACTTGGACACAAAATCATCCCACCAACCCGGTATCCCCGACATTTCCAGGCCCCTCCCCCTCCTCAGTATCTTTTGGGTGGTCCATCGGAAGAACCTCATCCCATGTCGGTGGCTGAGTAAAGGCTCCTTACTTAAAAATACGTTTTTGACTTTCTGCTTCTTCGTGAAATAATATAATTGACGGGCTTCCATATCCGGTAGAAGCAAGGCGTCCCTGTTGCATTCCTTAATTGCCTCGTAATTGGAGTAGACCGATTTGTTAAGAAAGGTATTGACTAAATTCTTGTCCAATTTCGAATACTTCAGGTAATGCTTAGCCTCTGTGGAAAAATCCGCTTCTGGAATTTTAGCTAACATGGTCCCGTAATCAACGAAGGTCGTCTCGGTCTGGGCGTAAAATAGGAGTTCACTCATTAGCTCATTACTTAGGTCGTGACTGTCATTATTCGACTTTGTACTGAACAGGAAGTCGGCATATAGCTTGATCGAGTCACTCATCAACTGCTCTGAGAACAGGGCCTTGAATCCGAAGACGACATCCGAGCTCGCCGTGAACCTGTTGACCCCTCGGGTGTATATATTGAACCCGGTGGAGACTAACTGGTCAAATAACTCAATTGGATATGGAGCTCGGGGGAGGGTCAACCTCGTTATATTTTCATTTTTGTAGGCACAGCTTATGATGGAGCCCATGAAAAGATATAGGACGAAGAGGGCCCGCAATCTGGTCACATTCCAAAGTCTCTCGTGGATGGGGTCGCCCTGTTCAAGGAGAACCATTAGGTACGATTGCAACGACTTGGAAAAGTATTTGTTCCAAAATTCATATAAATCCAGCTTGTTTCTATTTTGAAGGAATTTGTGAAAGCGGTGGAATATGAACTGATCATCCTCCAGGTCAACATTTTGCAATATGGCTGAGATAAGGCTTGCCCCCAAAGTGGAGAGGATGATAAGCACCCAAGTGGGGAGGTCAAAGATATAAGTCAAGAAAATGAATCCCAATGGACTGGATTCCTGCGTTCCACAACTGACAAATTCCAGACGGCTCTGATGGAAAGAAAACTCCGCATTTTCAAACCGTCCAGTGGGGGCAACTGCGAAAAATGGATAGTAATTTGTGTGATCGTGACATCTGCAACCGACCTCTTCTTCTGATGGGATGTATAAATTAGTGTTCGTGGTCATGTTCCCACAGAACCATAATGAGTTATGGATGGTCGCATTCCCAAATAGATCCCGAACGTATCGGATTTCCATCGCAAATCGGAGCATTTCCTGAGTTTTGGAGAAGCTGGAGATCAAGGAGTGGAATTGGGTGTGAGTCATGTGACTGGATGGGAATTGGTAATTGAGCATTTCGGATATTTTGCTCCAGGAGCCCATGGCAAATGCCCTGACGACCATGTTGTCCGTGGGGGCATTGTGAGACTCGATAATTTCTCGGAATATTTGGGAATTTTCAGGCGTCCCGATATATTTGAGGGATAAAGGATGACACCTTAGGCAAAAACGGCAGAGTAAAATGAATCCAAGTAGGGAGACATCACCATCATCATCAGAGTTCGGTTGTTTTTCTGTTGGAATTATTAAAAGCTCCCGATTTGTTGTCAAGTGCTTATTAGAAAGTCCCAGGTTGTCGGTAATCTTGGTTAATGCCTTGGACCAAATTTGGGATTGGCTTAGGACATCCTCATGAACGTCCATGACAAGGATGTCGAAACGTTCCCGGGTGCTGATTACGGCCAGTTCCTTCTCATATCTTAATGAACCATCCATTTCGGTTTCTGTCTTCTTGAACCAGTAATTTCGGTAAGCCATGGGGATTTGGAGGATGTAACCGTCCCCATCCACTGTCAATCTATGGAATACTCCGGCATCCTTCCGGTCTGAATACTGAGGTGGGTACAGATAGAAATGAGCTTCACATGTACACGGTCTAATTTTAGATGTTTGGTCAAGAAGGGGAATGTCCCCAACGCATTCCACACCGTCAAAGTCATTTTGGTGGGAGTGACACTTCCCCAAGGTATGGTTGTCTTCCTCCGACTCCAATCGTAAGTTTGGAACCTTTTCGAAGGGGAAGACTCTCCATCTCACATCCGACCGTTTCCAAATGTCCTTTACGTATATCCCATACTGAACTTTAACAATATCATAGCGAGAGAGAACAATGGGCTCGGATGGGCTGTTCAAGTCGATTCCATTGTAGTTGATTAGGTGGATCAGGCAGCCATGAAAATAATTAAGGTACTCGTTAAAGTTGACAATATTAATTGTGAATTTGCCTCGGTTAACTAAATTTGATTTTGCTGTCGTCAGATTTAATCGATTGCTCTTAGCTCTAAAATGGGAATACTCTCTCGCCTCCTCGAATACCGTCCAATTGTCATAGGGGATGAGGGTAGCCTCTGACGAATGAATTGACGCTAATAGAACCCACAAGACTAAAACAATTGTAGTGAGAATTTCGTTAGATAAATTCATCTTGCACTGTTATTTTAATACTTTAGTTTAGCAATTGTTGTTATCCTAGCAAACTGCTTGCTAACAATTTAAATTTAACAAAAGCAATGAACCTCTTCCCGGAAGTTGAATTTGTATATGAGATTTGAACTGACAGGGTAGTCTATATATACTTGAAATATTTTTGTTGTGTTAGTTTTTAAGACCATTTATAATATCAGTTACCAAACTTAGTCTATGTAAGTAAGGTTCATAAAATACTGTCATGTGTAAAAAGCATTCAGGTAGACGGTTTTTTATCGGGGAAAACAGTCTGAATAATTCATCAGTCACACGTGGCCATGATATACTTGGAACGTAGACGCTGATATAATTGTTTAAAGCAACATATTATATAAAAACCGTCAGTAATAATAATAGGAGGCCAATATTGAGCTCTAGTCATTGTACCAGCTTGTCAATGTCAATGTATAGATTTATTTATTAATTAGTTCATAGTTCTATCAGCAACGCAATAGACAACTCTTTCAGTATCCTGCTTTCACTTGACGTGTTGCAGGCTTCACCTTTTGCTTACAACCCGGAGTGCTCTCATCCTAAAATCTCACGTCAACCTACAACCCAGGTCAGGCAACTCAACTTTACACTTAACTATATACTTTAGATTTAAAATTTAAATATCTGGCTGCCACTAATACCAATAAATTTTATACAAATGTGAATAACATTTATAACCACTTGGACCTGGATGGGTTGAGATAAATAGAAAAATGCTTCCAGATTATTAATGAAAGTGGTTCATAAATATTTCAAACTAAAACAGGAACAATAACAAGTTGACCGATGCTGGACCTATTTGAATGTCGTTTTCAAAATGAAACGTTTCATCGTATTTATGATGACGTCTCCCGTAAAATATAAGGAGGATATTTGTCCTCGTCCAATATGGAAATTCTCCAATAAGACGAAACGAATGAATTATTATTAGCATGGGTCTGATCAATTGGAAGTGCTCATTTGATGTCGCTGATCATTTACCGTTTGATTGTTTTAATTTTGTGATTCATTCTAACATGATTTGATAAACAAAGCCAGGTTGTTCTTTGTA
>JAQIXQ010002058.1:0-11788 GCA_034700485.1 Pseudosinella alba | reverse complement strand
GCAATGTTAAAAATCAAAATCATCAGTGCATAAAAGCTGCCTATTACCTAATGCTTAAATTCTAGAGAAAACGCTTTCATGTTTCTTAAGCAAGCGCCGCAGCTCGTCTTCATTCCCTCCCACGATATTACATAAGATATGTGAAGAAGAACGGAACGCTTTCGAATTTCGATGAGATTTTTGTTTTTTTGAGATGATGAGGTTGTTGATTCCGATTCCAGCGTGTTATGTGAAGATGATATGAGGAAGATTTTGATTCTCTTCCCAACGTCAACATGCACCTGCAATCTGCATCCACTTACATCCTTACTTCATTAGCGTCATGTATTGCATAATATACTATGAACATGAAGTCACTTTTATTTGCAACAAGTGAAATAACTACATACATGAAATGATAATGATAATCCTCAACATTCTATCTCTGAGGATGAAGGAAATCCGAGTTTATTCGTACAGAATAGGTATATGACGCAATGTTTTCAGTTTTAAAACCGGTATCGCTTCACTCTTTACTTCACTCGGGACAATCATTTGCACTTCATTCATATTCATATACCAAGTCACCAGGAAGCGTAACTTCAACTTGTAACCAGTTTTTATTACTTATTTCTCGGAGACGGAGATGGGATAATATTAAATTAAATGCTAATCAACTAATCACGGATTAGGAAGATTTAAACCTCTACCTCTAGCCAGCTATACCCCTGTTTTGCTTCACATGATAATTAAAATTAAATGACAATTTTCAAATTTCCTAAAAGCGGTTTAATAGATAATTTAGCTAGCAAAAATCAGATTTTAAGAGATCAGCCTACCGGGGTACTGTGAGACAAGCAGTAAACCACGTCATCATAAATCGGTAGCCACTTATCCATTACTTTTCTTTGGCTTACCATCAATTTATCAATCATCGTTGTTTGCTATCGTTCATTAGACCATTGATCAAAATTAAACTATCACAATTAACAATTAATTATGTAATTAAAAAACTGGATCAGATTCGCCATAAATTCATGAAAACGAAAGCATTTTTTTTGTTACGCGATCTTCTCTCTTCTTACTTTTGAGCTTGTTCAGATTTGTGAGGATGGCAAGGCAGCCCCATCTAGCGGCCATCTGGCGCATTCTCTCTCTGCGGCAGTTTCTGTTGACAAGCCCATGTCATATGGATTGGAGAAGCGAGTGAGTGCACTTGCCATTTGCCAAGCCGACATAGACATATAGACAGGACAACAGAACAGATCGGAGAAGAGACCTTCTTTTTTTTGCTGCTCGGGACAAGTGAATTCCTCTTCCAAATACAAACAAACGCCGGAACACGATGGCCACGTCAACTTTTAATTGGGCTCGGAGCTCCTTTCCAGTGATCCTCCTCACCTTAACTATCCTCCTAACTGGGCTAATCACAGTTAGCGATGCGAACAAGCGGAAAGATGTAAGTTAATTGGTCAAGTTAATTTTTAATTAAAATGTAAAGTCAATTTATTATTTGGGCCATGGCCATATGTAGATCAGTGGAATTAAAATTAAGTTGAGCATTGGGATAGTTAACTAATTGGTTTGTGTGGAGTGGAGTAAGGGCTATAATTATGTTTAATTATGATTATGATAATTAATTAATTATTTTTTGTATTTGTATTCCAGGCTAACACCATGTCCCTCGGGGAGAGGGTCCAGCAGCTGACGGATCTGAGCAACAAGCGGCCAGTGATCCGGATGAATGTCCAGAAATTCAATGACCTGGTCAAGGGGACCCCCAAGAACTACTCCGTGATCGTCATGTTCACGGCCCTCTCCCCCCAGAGGGGCTGTGCCATTTGTGGGCCGGCCAATGATGAGTTCTCGATCGTGGCCAACTCCTTCCGGTTCAACTCCCAGATCTACTCCAACAAGCTGTTCTTTGCCTTGGTGGACTTTGATGAGTGTGGGAGTATATTCCAGGCGGTAAGTGATTTAGGAAGGGGGAGGAATTCGATAGAATTTTAAATGTATTGAAATTGTAATTAATAATTAATTAGTAATTTTATATCTTTATTTTCCCCACAGTATAAACTGTACACGGCCCCGGTCTTCATTCATTTCCCAGCCAAGGGGAAATTCACCACCCTGGATAAAATGGACATACAGCGATTTGGGGTGGAAGCTGAGGCAGTGGCTAGGTGGATTCAGGAGAGGACGGATATTCAGGTGAAAATTAAATTACTATTTCATATTTTGTACCTTTCTAATCTAATGTTGAATGTGAGAAGGTAAAGCTATTGTGGTAACCGATTAATATGTTGAATGTTGATTGGAAAAATTCTTTATGTTTGGTTGGATTTTTCCAGATCCGAGTCTTTAGGCCTCCAAATTATTCCGGCACGATGGCCTTGATAATCGTCTCCGTGCTGGTTGGAGGACTCCTGTACTTGAAGAGAAACAACTTGGAGTTCTTGTACAATAAAACTGCTTGGGGGATTGCCTCTTTGGTAGGAACATTAAAATTACATTGCATATTGTAGTTTGTAAAATGTTATGAACATGAAGTATTAAGTGCTTAATACATAATATGTCAATGGGTTCATTCTTTTGTTTTTTTCTGCATAGTTTGTCGTGTTTTGCTTTACCAGCGGTCAAATGTGGAATCAAATCAGAGGACCCCCTGTGGTGCAAAGAACCCAGAATGGAATTTCCTACATTCACAGATCCTCACAAGGCCAACTAGTCATTGAAACTTATATCGTGTTTTTGCTGAGTAAGTTGACCATAACTAAAATTAAGAATCAAGTTGACAAGTGGTTATGATATTGATTTGATTAATAAAATGATACTGCTTGATTTCTAGGTTCAGCAATCACCATCGGAATGATCCTCTTAATCGAAGCTGGAAAAGGAAAAGGGGACATCCGGAAGCGTCGCGTCATGCTGGTCGTCGGCCTGGGCATGTTTGCCTTATTTTTCGGAATGATTTTGTCAATATTCAAGTCGAAGGCTCATGGCTACCCTTACAGTTTTATAATGTCCTAAGGTAGTATGTTTAAATAAGTTATATTTATTTATAGCCAAACTTAATATTGACCAAAACCACATTTCAATTCAAAAAGTTTTCGGAGCAAGTTCTTGTTTTATTTTATTTTATAAAAAGTATATAAAATGCTTTCAATGGCAAATACATTTATTATATTTAAAGATATAGTTATTTGGATACGTATTTATAAGACAATCTGCACCGTTGTAAGGGTATGTGTGGACATGAAGAGAGGACTAATTGTAAGACGAGCTATATGGAGTTGGTTATACTAATGTACTTTATCAAAACAAATCTTGGCTACATTCCTTCTTTATATCTGTTTTGCAAATTGTAAGATTTTTGAGTTTTTTATTTCGTATGTAATATTTGCGTTTTCATACGGAATAAAGGATAAAAGCTACT
Source organism: Pseudosinella alba (assembly GCA_034700485.1). Lineage (NCBI taxonomy): Eukaryota > Metazoa > Arthropoda > Collembola > Entomobryomorpha > Entomobryidae > Pseudosinella > Pseudosinella alba. The sequence continues at coordinate 8,373 of JAQIXQ010002058.1, read as the reverse complement.
AGTGAAGATAAGGAAATGATAAGATGATAAGTAACGAGTATTTGGTTATTTATTTTTGTACAAGAATCGTTTTCTTTTCCTTTACCAAATGAAAGGTATCACAGCTTTTCTGTCCTTTGGATAGTCTGGGAAGGTGGACTGGTACCAGCGATGATTCATGATTCCAACAATTAGCTAGGGTTAAAGAAAAGTAGCTTTTAATACTTTCCCAAAGGAGATTGTACATGAATTTTAATTCAGCCTAATTTGATATATAGCTTTAGTTAAATACCTGATTTGCGATGACCCAAATGGTGATAAAGTTCCAGGTGTAATTTCGGAAGGCGAACAACAGGGCAATGGCAAAATATACGATGATTTCTCCCCAGTAGTTAGGACAGGATATGAGTTCGAAGAGCCCACCCCGAGGGATTTGGTGTTTCATTGAGACAACCTCTTGCTCTGGCGGATAGAAAATACAAGAAGTTAAATAAATAGCAACTTGCTCGGAAATGCGACGCTAGCTGATGGATGGTTTTGAAAATTAAATTTTACCTTTATTTTTTCGAAGATTGGCAAAGCCCACATGAGCTTGGAACTGAACCCAAGATCCATAAAAGAACAAAAAGGTGGAGGCCAAATGGATAAAGTTCAGCTTATCAAACGACAGGGCCAACTCTAAAATTATGTTTAAATAAAAATAATTATTAGAATAATATTAGCATAGATATGCTTATGCATGCTAAAGGCCATTCCCGAACATTAACCGGAATGCAATTAACTGCGAAGATTTTATTTGGCTTGGCTGTACTGAACCTTTACCGAAATTACTGGATCTGCTTGCAAAACCAGGGGAGTATGCCACAATGGTTAACATCGACCCAGTGTAGTGAAGCCAAGCCAAAAGATAATGCATCACATTCATCTTGGTGTCAGAGTAAACGCACACAAACAGCGTCTCATATAACCGTCTGGACACTTGGAACAGGTACAGGAGGACAGCGATAACAGTCGTAACGGCATCAACCGTGTTTGGACGGTTGCTTCCGCCAAGAACTGCCAAAGTGTCTCGGAGCCAGAAACTGATATCCACATAATTTGTGTATTTCCCCACCACCGTGAAGATGATGAAGGACTGGAAGAGGACGGAGTAGATATAGCTGTGGTAGAACCAACTGAAACCATCGAAAAAAATATCAAATAATTAATTATTGTACTAAATAAAGGAGCTTTCAGGCTGGGAGATTGAGTGAGATTGTCTGGAAGGTTGTCAATGTTTCTTTCTTACTTTTTTGGCACTTCAATCAACTTCAGTATTCCAGGTCGGGTCCCATCTTTGGAGACGTTCGCCCTTCCATAGCGGATAAATTGGACCAGCACGCTGGGCAAATATCTTTCCCCATAGTTGGTTATCAATCCTGGTAAAAATGTGAGGATGGCTATGGTGAGAAATATCAGTTGAATGTAGTTTATGCTGGATTCCATTGTTGGGAATGGAAAGGCCCTTATACAATTCAAATATTTGAAATTACTAATTGATGAGAACCAGCCAGTTTTAGATGATTAGGAAGTTTTTGTGACTGGCTTGAGTTTCACAAGCGTCATGATATTCAACACAAGCAGAACTAATGTTGACTAACATGAGTTGTGTTATAACGATTTCCTATTTTGCGTAAAATATTTTTTAACGTGCAAGAGACGTGAGTTGATGCAACAATTCAATTCATGTGGATATCAGAACCCCATCCCAAAATAATGCATGGTATGCTTCATATTAATCAGTGTTTCATATGACTGCAGCGTCAGCGTAAGTTAGCATTAGTCTTATCTCGACAATATAAGGTAAAGTAATAGTGATTTCTTGCAGGTTGAGCGAAATGGCACTTGCTCTATTTGTACCTAATTTTCATAGCCAAAGCAAAGAAGGGAACCCTTAAGTTGTAGGATGTAAGCAGATCTCTGGCTTCTTGCAAAGCATATTGTTGTAGATGTGAATTGATGTTGGGCTCACACGAAACAGGTTCTTGCGTAATATGTATTGCATCGTCAAGTGAAGTCCATATACCTATTATTGAGTAATACTACCCAATGCAGTAGTGTAATGCAATGCAGCGTATCTACACTTGACTATGATTCCTATGTAAAATTTTAATTTTCAATATAAAGCAGATTTGGGAGAGCCTTAGCTAAATAAAATAAGTAGTTTCACATAAGTCAAGTTACATATATTAAGTTAATTTTAATTTGATCAGAGTAACTTACTTAAATATTAAGTTTTACTCGAAAACCTTTGAGCATTGAACATTTATGTAATACAGCAGAATTATGAGCATTTAGGATTTGGAATGGAATGATTTGATTAATTATTGCACGGAATCCGTAACAGTCCCTATTAGCATTTGTACAATAATACTTTGGATTTGCATGCAGATAATAAACAGTAGTATTTATCTAATTGTAAGAGCCGAAGAACAGGTACACGTTAATTAAAGTCTTAATACCTAACACCTAACACAAAATTACGCATATTGTTTCTGGAATTGACCAATTGTACTTAAATGTCTACAAAATGAATGGAATGATGGCTTTCCGTTGTTTCGGATATTCTTTAAATGTTTCGATGTACCAGAGGTGATTCATAATCCCGGAAGTAATCTACAGAAAGCAATTACAACGAAAACCAAATTAGTTTTATGCAAAATTTTAAACATTACATATTATGATATTTGGGGAAACATGCAAAACCAAATTCAAAACTTACTTGATTGCAAACCACCCAATACAAGCATTGGTTCCAGGAGGGGTTTCGAAAACCGAAGATCCCAGCCACGGCGAAGTAAATGAGTATTTCTCCAAAGTAGTTGGGGCACGAGATAAACTCGAAAAAGCCTCCCCTGGGGATTTTATGGGTACGGGCAGCGGTGGAGTCTTCCTTCTTATCTATTCGCAAGAAATAATGATACAAAAAGTTGACAAATATTTTAATCTGAGAATCGAGATAACATTGACCTAAAGATCAAAGTTATGTATAAGCAATATGTACATACCTTTTCCACCTTTCCTTAAGTTCGCCAGCCCCACGTGAGCTCGGTTCTGGACGAAGTTCCCAGCTAGGAACTGAACAATCCCGATTATTTCCACTAATCCGATTTCCTCCAATCTTGGTTTAATTGAGTCTGGAAAATTAATTTGAGTTTCATTAATCATATCATACAACATTTTGGAAATAACTTTAATTTGGACGGAAATGCTTGAAAATAATTTTATCACACCATTCGATTGTTCCGACGACGCCAACAAAGGGCTGTGAGCAACCAGACACAGAATTGCCCCCGTATAATGAGCAAATCCCAGGAGATAATGAAAGACATTCATCTTGGTGTTGGAGTACACGCTCACCCACAGCGTCTCATACAACCTCCGAGAAAGGTGGAAGAAAAACAGCGTCGTTGCAATCAAAGTGGTGGTTGAGCTCGCTGAAAATCAAACCGGAAGGAATGCAAAAATTCAGAAATGCTTACTTTCTCGAGCAGATATAGTCATACTTTTAAGATAATTAAAATTGATGGTTTAACTACAGAATTTAATTATTGTAACTTACCAGTCTGCTCACGCTCTCCCACATAGTTGAGTACCTTATACAGCCACAACTCCTGATTGTGATTAGTACTAACTGAGCCGAAGTAAATACTAATCAGGGTGATCAGGACCACTAACTGGAGCCCGACTGCATGCAGGTAAAAGTGCCAAAACCACCTGAAAGGGAAATAATTAAATCCGTCCAAAGCATTTAATTAATGTTTATGAAAGGTAAACAAATAAATGCTGGTAAAATAACTGCTTTAAAACTTAATTACCTCTTTGGCACCTCCACACCCCGCACAAAGCCCGGCTTGGCCCCGCTGATGTTGGCCCTCCCATATCGGAACAGTTGAATGATGCATTTGGGCAGAAGGTGATTAACGTAATTGATTAGGAATCCGAACACCAACATGAACAAATTGAGGGAGAGGAAGCCGGTCTCCAACAAATTCATCTTTGCAAATTGCTAACTACTAATTAATTATAAATTTTAAATCACTTTTCACAAATATTCCTAATTAAAAACTAAACCAAGGGTAAAGATAACTGTCAACCTTGTGATTGAAGGTAATTCAGTATGATTGATTTGACAGTACTTTGACAGCCAGCAAGTCGGCATCAGATAAAACATGACATGATCATGCCAAGATCAGCTGTAAAGCCACCTGAGATATGGAATATGGATCATTTCAATATGAATGATCTCCAGCGTGAACAAAGGAGAAAAGGACTGACGCTGCATGGGAATTACAGGACACGTGCATCCTTGGATGGAAGTGCATTATGCCATAAAATTAACTATAATTTGTACATTCATTCATTATTATAATAGTTGGCTCCATAATTACTACTTCAGGTTAATTGGTTCTTGTTCTTAATAGCCTTATAAATGGAATGGAATTGTGGCTTTCCTTTGTTTCGGATATTCCTTAAATGAGATCCTTAAAACGATCATGCATTTAGAATAAAAATCACGGCTATTAGCTAAACTAGTTTGATTACTAATGCTGATTACACAATGGTGGAGGAAGTGTATGAGAAATGAAATGATGTTGAGTTTAGATTAACTTAGTACAGTGAAAAACAACATTGCAAAACTGCTGCAAAAACTTCTTCAGCCCATCTTCAAGCAATTTATCTAAGCACATTACAATTATTAGATCCAATTAGATAAAAAGCCTCATTTCATAATGATCAATGACGAAATGGAAATAGCAATTGGGAGTAAAATCGCTGATTTCAGCCACAGCCATTACTTTGATCTCATTGATATGACTTGATCTCATTCTCTTTCTCTACTGTTGTCTGTTCCCCATCTGAATTATTTCTACTCCAATACCAGGCTCCACCAGGTAAGCACATTGGGTGTTTCGAGACACCCATCATGCCCCACCGTTGCGGAAGGCTTCCGTTTGGAGGGTCGGGGGGTGGCACCTTATCTGCATAATGGACCATTGCACAAATCCGACAGAAGAACTTCGTATTGATAAACCGTCCCGTGCCTTTCCACCGAAAGTAGGAGTTGTACTCTTCTGGATTATCTGCCAAATGCTTCATGTAGGTTGCAAGTTCCTTTGGACTGGAAAAGTCTTCAACGTGGATGTAAGATCCTTCCGGACTCATGGCTTGGTAGTCCAAGGGATGCGCTCCCAATACAATTGGGATTACGTAATTCCTGACAAAAGCAAACAAAACTTTACAAAACACCTCTTGAATTTTAATTCGATGCCTAGAAAACTGGAACATTTTAAATCGACAGACTTACCCAAAGCCGTTGACGAACAGTTTCTCCGTTGCGTAGTCTCGACCTGAGGAGAAACATATTTTATATAAATATTTGAATGTGCATCACACACACACATCCCCTAATTGCATGTCCATATATTTTTAATTTGCTAATTGTGTTAAAAATTATTGTTCTCACAATTGGCATTTTCGAAGGACAGGTAAAATCTATAAACCGTACTGAGCATGTTAAAGCATTCTTGTGATGTACTTCTGGAACACTCCATCGTCCCACAGCCTCCAAACACATCCACCTCAACATGCTTTTGCAATTCTCTCACATATCCCATTCGGTTATTATAGGGGTAGCAGTTGGACGCGAACATGGCTGCCATTTTGGACTTCCCCTGGGAATAATTCTTACCTATTGATAACATACAGAATTATGTGACCTTTACACCTCCACGAACTAAATTTGACAGGCAGCTATGGATTTTTAACGCAGTCAGTTTGAATTTATTTCTGACCTTGCTCTTTGAACTTGACTTCAGGATCATAATAGACCCATTTCTCATACGGTGTAACCACATCCGCTCCCCGATAATATGTAGCCACCAGGTCACGGTTCCGCTTCAGTGGAGCACTCGATATCAGAGGCGACTCCAGCAAATAGTAAAATCGGAGGACGTGTGCTAATTTTTCAGGTAGATCTGAACCCCCGTGTGCAGTGACCACCGCATCGATCTGGGTGGCCGACCCCCCTTCGGAGAAGGAGCACTTCCCAAATAGATTTGGATTCCCCGGACAATCCTCATGGGTAAGGTAATGCGGATTTTGCCATCCGTCGCGATACCACCAGCCGAACCCGTCCGGGAGGTAGATGTTCTTCATTTGGAATGACTCTCCAGACGTTTCCAGTCCCCAGACAAGTTGAGCTAGGATGCGATCATCATTTCGTCGGTGGAGCAGGACCGGGGCATTCCTTCGATTAATGTCCAATTCCGGTCTCCACAAATTGGGAAGATTTGTGGTGGCTGTTCCAGCAACTGAGGAATTGGTCTCGTTGATCAACCTCATCAGCTCCCAATACCTCAGGGACACTTCGTAATCATTCCCAGTCAGGATTCTCATACCACTGCTAAGGTTCAGTATCCTATTCGCAGTCGTGGTGGGGCTGAAGGGATACTTTAGCCTTAGCCTTTTACCGTACAGGAAGACCAAGACGAGTATGAAGGCCGTGAGCAGGAATCCTGCCATCTTCATGGAGCGGTGCCGGGACCGGGACCCCATCAACCTACACCAGCAGCTCATGCCTAAATAAGATGAGAAAAATTTACCTTCTTCAAAACGAGATTAAAATTTTAAATATTTATGCGCAGGTTGGACTTGGACTTGTTACAACTCCCGGTTGATAGATAAATGATGAGGAAAATCTCTAACAATGGTAAAAAATAATTATAATTAAGTTTTCGGTTAAGAGGCCCATCAATCCTAACTAACGATCAGTAAAATTAAATAAAAAGTACAAAAAAGCTGTCGAAAATTTTTTTTTTTTTAAGAAAAATGAATTTATTTCCAGAAATTGAATGGAAAATTGATACAAGGATTGGAACAGCTGTATTTATATCTTGTCTTGTCGGCTGACTAATTATTAATTATAATTGCTAATTAAACATTTTAAAAATTAATCACTCATCGCAAGCATAATCATCCGGGTTCTTCCGCTTCATCTCCTCCGCCAACTTCTCATAGTAATGGAAAATATAGTAGGAGAGGACGAAGGGGGGGACCACCCTCCAGAAGTTTTCGGAGAAGCGGCGGACCGTGTTCGGAACCCCCTTGGTTATCATACCCGCAAACGCCCGTTGCTCAAATGGGGAGAGATGGTGGTAGACGATCCCCCGGATCCTGGCCAGCTGGCCGAAGCCCAGCCCCCTCTGCAAATTAACAAAATAAGCAAATCATGTGTCATTAAAAAATTTAAATATTTAAAGTTAATAGTTGGCACAGCCGTCAGTTAATTCTGTAGTAGTAGTGCCACAATTGCAAATTGCAATCAATAATTAAATTAAAAATTGAAAGGGATTATTTTAATTATAATTAACTTACCAGTGCAGTTCCAAGCCTCATTTTCGATCCCTTTCCTTCCACTGACAACTGATCCAACTTCCAAACTTCCAAGGACAGCTTGGCTCTCCAATTGAACAGGAAAACGCAGCTGTAATTATTATAACTATAATTAAATTAACCGTAAGGACGATTTATCATGCACGACAACATATGACAACAATGAAGTGAAAGTATAAAGGAAATGATTTACCTGCTTCCATTTCACTCATGGGCAAATGATGAAAAGATTTTTTATCGGCGTCGAAGGCTGCAGATTGATCATGCAGAATTGGTATCAGAAATCAACATGAGTCATCATTTATTCTTTAATTAACAAATTAGCCGATTTAATCATTCATTAAAAATGCACAATTGCTTATACAATAATATTCACTCGCATTTTATCCAATCCAAAAATCCAACAAAAATATAATGATGATTATTATATTATGGTTAGGCGGAACAGGTATGAATGAAGACAAATGATATTCTCACAATGCCCCAATATCTGCCTAAATGGTCCAATTCATTTAATTGTTTCATTTGATAACATTTTTTGGGAACCAATTCTGCTGACGACTAATGGGAATGATGGAGTTAATTGGATTGTTAACTGTGGGAGGGGGCTGTAGAAAATTAGAATTGGCTTTGACAGGTTGTCGATTAAATTTTAGGACTGACTTTTGGTTTAAAGCTGAAATTGACAACGAATCGTAAGTATTATTAACTAATTAATTAATTAATTGCTAAGTAAGTATGCATGTGCATAGGTAGCCTTTAACTTTATTGCAAAGCAAACGCTAACTTTTCGCAGTTTCTTGTTCCAACAATTAAAGTATCTATAAATAGATTTCTCGTCCTGTTCATGAGAAAGTTGCCGAGTCATACTTAATTCCACCACATTAAGAGCTTTGGTTGCGTCAATTTCAATTAAGTATTTGGGAACTTGATGCTGCTTTTATAATTGCCTATCATTGA
>JAQIXQ010002057.1:0-11788 GCA_034700485.1 Pseudosinella alba | reverse complement strand
TCGTCGCTGTCACTCTGCGCAAGGACAATTAACAATTAAATTCAATACATTATATATTTTGACTTGTAATTAATCTAATTGTGCAATTTCTTCATTTTAATTTTTAACTTCTTATCTTACCCCTCCACATCCTTCCACAGACTCATTGTAACGCTTTCCCACGGATGCAATCCCACACAGTTGTAATTGGCAGTGCTCCTTCACCAGCGAAATATTGGTGTATTTACTAGAAAGTCTCCGGTGGATTATCTTAAAGTTGTCCATTGACACGGTTTGATTTTCCTCCAACTTTAGGATAAAGTTGGGGGACAATCGCTTTCCGGGAAAGAGATTGTGCCGCAGATATTACTATCCAGATCTGGAGCATCATCCATCATCTTTGCTGATGTCAATATCGATCCTCCATTTAAAATGGTCAGGAGGAGGAGGGCCACTTTAATGGGCGAAGCTGTCATGATTTGATTTGATTCGTTATTTCCCCATGGGGATGTCGGGTAATTCAGGTTCCGATCCAAATTCGTATTGACACTGCTTACTCCATATTGGCCAAATAAATCTGTAAAGCCCTATCTGTTTTCCACAGAGATGAGATGAGATGGGATGGGATGACTAATGGGGAATGATATGAACTTGATCTGATCATGGCACCATTTATTTAATTGAGGCAAAATATTACGTAATTGAACCTGCCTTCGGCTTCCAGTTCCGATTTTGTTTTGTCAGATAAGCTGGGAAAACGTAAGTAGTTATCAACTATATTGACCCTGGTTATGCATGATCCATGAATTTCTCAGATTAGGATTAACAATGACAAGAGTATGACTTGTCCAGGACATGACCCTCCAACGGAAGCGTTAAAACTTTAATTTTTCATGAATTGGATTGTGGAAGGATAATGGATAGATATACTAACGATTAGCCATGGATGGTAACTGGAGCATTGGGTTGGAAAATGGCAAAAATGTTTCCAATTCCACGAAATTATTTTTTTTGAATGCCGTTGGTATAACTGATGGCAAGCTTATCTGTAAAATTGCCCTCGCCACAATACCCCAAATGAATCCCTTCCATATTCCATATCAATTAGACCTCTCTCGGACAACCACAATAAATATTGATATAACATAAGATAACTTACGATTAGGTGACCTACTTTCTTGGCGATGCGAGATACGGACAATGGACAAAAAGTGAATAATGACAGGGGAAAATAATGATGTGAGAGAAATGTGAATTTGTGAATTAAAAACCAGCTCAAGTGCATGTTGGATTGGTTTAAGATTAAATTGCAATAAAAAATGTAAATCTTAAACTGTACTATAAGCCCCACATATGATCTAATTATTCCATTAATGTTGGAATGATGTCTGGAATTGATTAATGACTAAAAATTAAAATTAACCGAAAACTTATAGAACGATCATATAATTTTAACATAATAATTCATTTTCATATGACAAGCCCCAAGCCAGCCCAAGCTCAAGCTCTTTGTTCCAATCCATGCATCTCGTTGAAATAGCACATGGCTTGGTGCACGCTTCACCTATAAAAGAAGGTAAATACAAGTCAGCTGTTCCTCAGCACAAGTCATAATATAACCTGATCCACAACTTTACACTTTTGTTGTCACTTTTTGATAAAAGTGTTTAATTATTTTAACTGCTGGTGTTTGCACAGTTGAAACCCTTTAAACGGGTTGGGAAAGTTAGTAAGTTAGCGTATTATACCGGTTAATTATTAATTAAGTATCTTTATCTTACTTCATCCCTCCAAAACTGCAGATTCTGGATTTTCGAACAAGCAGCGGCACAGGTGACAGGGAGTAAAGAGTAATTTTAGCCATAAACAATCAAGAAAGAGATTGTAACTTTAGTAATTAAAGTTTAATTGGTAGTTAAGTTCATTTAAGTTGTCAGTAATGTGATTGATTACTATATTTATTACGGATTAATAACAAGATTATTATTTTTTATTTAATTCCAGTTGGGTGGTTGGGAACCCGACCGACGGAGGGATAATGGCCGAAATCGGGAGCTACTGCCTCCCCTGCAGGCTCAACAAGGAGGAGGCCCCCAGGACCGCCACCCTTTACCAGTTCCCGAGCTGTCCCACCCGGAGGAAATTATGGTTGGGGAGGCTGGGGCTGGAGGAAGACTACAAAATTACTTAAGATGAGGAGCCGAGTTTGTGAGCACCACTTCCACAGGGACCAGAGGGTGAGGACAAGGCTAAAGAAGGATGCCGTCCCTGCGGGCTCTTATAAACTGAGCTTCTATAAGGGACCTGCGCTGGAATCGTTAAGGAGGGCGAGGGAGCTGGAGGTACGGAGTCAGAGGCAAATGCGATTGCAACCGCAGCCGCAGCAGCCCATCTTGCCACCGAAACATCAGGCTCCGAAGACATTGGATTTTGTGATCCAAGGGCAGCCGGTGATCCAAGCCAAATGGAAAAATAGTCAAAGTCAAGAAGAGGTTGATGAGTCTGAGGCAGGTTCAAGTTCGAGAAGTATTTTTAACCGAATCGGAGCCCAGCAGTGCCACTAGATCCAGCGGCTCCTGCTCCAGGACCGACATCTTCGAAAAAGTTGACGACCTATGCCATCCCGGCAGTGATCTACATTGAGGTGGACGATCTTGGGAGGACGCAGAAGACAACTGTGGTCCCGCAGGGGCAAGCCGTGATCCACCAACCCACCGTCGCCGTGGATAAAGCACCTGGTCCTGGAAATGGAAGCTAATAAATAGGATTAAACGAAGGTCTCCTTAAGGTTGTTGTGAAATATATTTAATTTTAAAACATATAGTTATTTATTAGTTTACTAATCGTTATCGTAAATTGCATTATTAGTCATATTAGTTTATTTAGACCGTGAGAAAATTATGTACAATGTACAACTTATTTGTTTTATTTCAGTTCAGCAGACAGATAGGACAAGATTCAAATCAAGGGCAGGAGTTTGGCAAGTTCCGTCTTCATTGCATTTGCACCTTTAATTGAGATTTAATCCACTCAAAACGATATATTTTCTAATTTGTTTAAAAAGTTTAAAGGTACTGTATCAAGTTATTACTGTAGTTTGAATAGGGTATCATGATATCATGCTAGAACCCTATTTCTTTCTCTCTATTAAGTATGTTATCTATCATCATCAAACTGCCAGTATGAACATTTCTTATCCTCTCCAACCGTGTTTATTTTTTGAAAGATAAGCTTATTAATTAATTTCCTTAATTGTGATGAAGTGCATTTTAGGTAATTAAAATTATAAGTTTAATTCGAATATTTATCCCAAAAATAATGTTAAGTGGTTATATGCTTAAGTCTTTGCTTAGGTTATAATACTTATAATGGAGATAGATTTTCTTTACTGTTCTATGTTTTGCCATTGCCAAAGCCTTTCCAAAGTGTATTTCGTATTTAAATTGGCATTTATTATTATTTTTTTTTAAATTGGGAAACTACTTTTATATAGGTTTATGTTTAGGTATATATATGTACATATTTTTATTTTTTACATTTTATTAATTGACGGACACGGACACATTGTTTCTGGCTCCGCTCCGGTTCTCATGTCTCATGGGCTCTAAGGCTCTATATATATTGCAAGTGCAAGCCTATGTGTTTTTAATATATTTTTTATGTGTCCGTATATATTTAATTTGAGATTTAAAAAATAAATACATCGAAAGCGAAAGCTGTTGTGTTTGATTATCAAAATGGATTTTAAAATTTAATTTGTCCTTCCTTTTCACAATTTCTACTTTTATATTTTATTATTTTTAACATAATTAAACATAGAATTTACATGTAGTATAATCAGTAATCACAAATCTGTAAAAACTGCCTATGATGTGGATCGTGATTTGGGTGAGGGTGGCGATATTTAGAATGCTTTGTTCCGAAACATTTAATTTAATTAATTTAATCTAGTATTAATTTAATCTAGTAACTCATAATTGGACATGGCATTATTGGTATTGGTTAGATCAAAATCGAAATATTGGAAAAACTGTAATTGGATCAAACATCACTGCTTGCATAGTTGCATGTCACAAGGTGACCATTCGCTGCTAAAATGGCTGGAACCGATGTAATACTCATGGACCTTTACAGGGTCTTTCCAACGGAATTGAAAGTAACTTTGGAGCCCTACCCCAACCTCCGGGAGTTCTATAGGGATGAGCGCAGACCCCACCCAACTGAATTGACTGCCGTCATAATCATTGTTGACCTTATTGCAAGAGCCGTGAACAAGTCCATATCCCTCCCCCTCCCTTTCGATAGATATATTACAGCAATTCCTCCCAAATTGGGAAGGGCACAAGTGCCGACCATAGTCCCCAACATAAATTCCAACGAGGAGATGGGCCAACGGAATAGTTACAGCCTGTGGCAATTTTATTGGGGAAGGGAAAAGGGTCTTCAAAATGACAGGGTGAAGGGTAACGAGCTTCCAGAATTCGTCCAGGTATCATCTACCGGTTATAATTTCGTTTACTGTGATGTAAAAAAGAATAAGGTGGAGGGCCTCTTGTCCTTCGCTATGTTTACGGGGATGCTTGACATTCAGACGTGGATATCTTTGGGAGGATGTCTAATCGCAGTAGGGATTTTAGTTACATTTAAAAGGGAAATCAATTTGGACAGACTTGCCTCCGGATTGCTTGCAGCCGTATCCATCCTCCTCACTGGAAGTTCCCCGGGAGGAATGAAGCAGGGTTTCCTCCTGGTCGCATGGATGCTGGTGTCGTATGTCCTGGCCAACTTTTACTGTGGCACCATGACAAGCCACTTGATACGCCCCCTTGAAGAAGACACACTTTCCAGAGTGGAGGACCTGTTGAGGGAGAGGTTTACCTTGTTGGCGACGAGTGGCTCCATCCTTCACATAGTAAATCAGACACTATTCCCCTATCCAGAAGGACGCTTCGGTACAGCCTACAGAATGTACCGGAAGCTTATAATGGGAGGGGTGGCAGAGGATAACCAAACTCTGTTCATGGAAATGCTTGCATTTCGCCCTAAGCTTGTATATACAAGCAGGTGGTCGGAAACAATTGGAAACCTCCATAGCTTAAGAAAGTCACTGAAGAGTGTGGGGGCAACGGCAGCCAATGGAAATGAGAAGAGCATCAGGGTAAGGAACCGTGGTTGCTGGATTGGTAAAGAAATGGTCACCCCAGAGATGAATTTCTTTGGCTTCCTCCCACCGGATGCGGGGAGGCTGGCAAAGGTCTTTCAATATTTGGTGGAAGCCGAGATTTCCCAACGGTGGGAGGCTGAAATAAACGCAATAATCCATTCCAGCAGGGTTCAGGATCGCCCCTGGGTCATTTCCCCGACAGTGGTAAAGGGAGACCAGGAGGAAGATGACGGGGGTGGATTGGAATTGCAAGGGAAGATTGCTGTCGTTTTTGTCATTTGGCTGGGGTGCGAACTTTTGTGTTGGGGAGGACTTATCGCTGAAATTATTTGGGCTTGGAGGTTCAAAACGCAAATCGTCGGGTTTAAATAATTTGCTACAGGATTATCACAAATGAGTTCAATATAATATGTGAGCACACTATAATCCTTTAAGTTCTTGAACATTCTCTCAGACTTGATTAATTTCTCGACGAGCTAAGAATCTACTGCCTCCTCCTCCCCCATTGTCCCTCCCAAAGAAGCCGGAAGGATCTTATCCCCTACATGTCCATGAAGACTTTTCGGGTCATCCCCATGAAAATGGAACCTTTTGGAGACCTACTCCTTCATAAATGGCTTAAGCAGTCTTTAGAACACCCCCGCAATCCTGGGATGGAATATAATATGGAACCCTTTGATCCTTCCCGGTGCCCCAACAGTAATTGGTCCCACGAGCTGGATCATTCTCCCCATTCGTATTCCCCTCACATGCCGAAATCCCACCCCACTCATGTCAATGATGAAAACATCCCCCTTCCGCTGGGTCTCTGGGGACTCCCCCACAGCAAAACTGAAGAGAACCAGGAAGGCACTGAGAAGCTGATCAAAGTCGTAGGACTGGGGGTCCCACTTGGCCACCCTGACGAGGATCACTAGCCTCCCCAAGTTATCTCGAGAATGGAGGACTGAGAACAACCCGGTTGGGTAGAGGTCCTTGTACATATGGGGCTGCAATATGTCAACCATATGTATCTTTTGGGCACAGGCGAAGGTCTTAATCAACTTGGATGCCTTCTCCACGTCATAGTCCTTGATCCGCAGACGTCGGACTATGAAGCCAGTCCGGGGGGATGAGGAGGTCCCGGTGGGTAGTGTATATAGTATGTCGAACTTCCTCAGTGGGGAAGAAGGAAGCTTCCAGTTTTTCCATTTCGGGGTAATTCTCAATTGCCAATTAACTCCATTGTCATTCTTAAAATATTTTACTTGAATAACATGTTATTTTACTTTGACCAGAACTAAAACCGAGTCTTTTCTCTTCCTCCAACTATTATAATCGTCTGGCCTGACCTATGAAGACCTTTCCATTTCCTTGAGATGATAATGACAATGAGATTTAATATTATGACATTTGACAAGGTTATATTTCGGGACTTCCCACATAGCTTTGACCTCATCCCTCCTGTAGGTAGGAAGGTGAGAACAACAAGGTGAAGTCAAGACCAAGTCATATTCACACCTCTGACCTTTAAACTTGACCAAAAGCCTTTGCACTGTAAATGAAATAGAATGCAGAAGAAAGGACGCTTAATTGCATGCTGCATGGCATAATATGCATAGCATGAGATTGCGTTGGATTGAATTAAGAAAGGAGTTGGAGAAAGGAAAGCTCGTGGTCTAGTGGGTACAATTTTTATTGGACAAAAAAATAATAGATTATAAATTACATGGTGTGGGATATGGTTAGCTTAATGAAGCTTCAGTAACAAAGTTTTACAATTGTATGTATGCTGGTTTTTTGTTTCTGAGAATATGAACTTAGGTACTTATCTTATATCAGGAGTTCTTGCATCGATGTGCGGATACATGATTCAGAGAAGAGATCAGGAAGACTTTGAAAAGATGATATTAAATTAACATGAATAATATATATTTAGGCCTTTATGCAAAAGTTACCAATCAGCAGCAGAAGCCACAAAAAAATCGGGAACATAAATAAATAACCGAACATAACTAACAACGTTTGAGGATTTGACAATTTAAATTTGCAAAAAATCAAAATGTGTAACTTTTTGGGCAAAATCTAGCTCATATTATCGAGTCAAACAGATTTTTGCCTTTCCTTCCACATTTCTCTCTGTCTCTCAAAACAATCAACAACAACAACAACAACAAAAACAACAACCACAATCGTCAACCTTTGTTTCCATTCCTTCCATATTTCTCTCTCCCTCCCAAAACAATCAGCAACAACAACAACAACAATTGTCAACCTTTTTTTCTTTTCTCGTTCCATATTTCTCCCTCCCTCCTAAAAAAATCAGCAACAACAACAAAAATCGTCAACCTTTTTTTCCTTTCCTTCCGTATTTCTTTCTCCTTCCCAAAACAATCAGCAGCAACAACAACAACAATCATATCATCATCATCGGAATAAACAATCATCTAATTTTTTTCCCTTTCCTTCCACATTTCTCTCAGTCTCCCAAAACAATCAGCAACAACAACAACAATCATATCATCATCGTCATCATTAACAATCGTCAACTTTTTTTTCCTTTCCTTCCAAATTTCTCTCTCCCTCCCAAAACAATCAGCAACAACAACAACAACAACAACAACAACAACAATCGTCAACGGTTTTTTTCCTTTCCTTCCACATTTCTCTCTCCCTCCCGAAACAATCAGCAACAACAACAACAATCATGTCATCATCGTCGTCATCAATATTGTTCAACCTTTTTTTCCTTTCCTTCCACATTTCTCACATTTCTCCCTCCATCCCAAAACAATCAGCAACAACAACAATCATATCATCATCGTCGTCATCAATAATCGTCAACCTTTTTTTTTCTTTCCTTCCATATTTCTCTCACAAAAGAGAAATGTGGCGTGCATATAAATCTAAGTGATGATACATACTTCTTCAGTGAGGATTCATCACTGAAGAAGTATCATCACCGCATGTGTAGATTTATATTACATTTATTTTCCCCAAAAAACTACCATCCCGGGTTCATCATCGAGGTCAAAAAATAGTCAGGTAAATTTTACGAATGGTTAATATTATTTAAGGGTAACTACTAATTATCTTTCATAACTTCAACATGGGTAATTTTATTATATGGTTAGGAAAAATTACGATTAGCGAAACATTATATTTCTCATGTTACCCCGACTGGAGTTAATTTAATTTTGTAGCCTTCCTGGTTGCAATAATAACTATAAAGCGGCTATGTAAATTTAATAAATCTCAACGAGCCCCATAAGTGGGGGAGTTGAACATTTTATTGTTCTGCCGTTGCTTTGCTGATGTTTCCAAAATTTTCTACCTGTCCACAAAACAGTTGCATAAATTTCAAAACTGAAATTGCTAATTTACTCAACTATGTACGTTTTACATATTATCTGGCATTCAATTTCATTTCCAGTTTCGTTCATTTCATTTCATTTCATAAGCTTTCCCAAACACAGGCTTATGCATCATGAAAAAAAAATACAAAGTGCAAGTTAAATTCCTAATTGGCACTGTTAATCCGTTTCTCTTATACCACCGAGTTAATCAAGTGAGTTTAAATTAGCTTGGTGGCTTGGCTACTGGCTACAGATAAAAATTTCGCTAACGCCGGCTCCGTAAAGTAGATTGACAACGCAACGGCATTCCAGCGTAAATACAGGAGCAGCAGCGGCTTCGCTGATGCAGCGATATCTTTAATTTCATTTTGTGTCTCATTTTGGCTATGCATTAGCTATATTGCATATTATTACGAAATTGGCAAATTTGGAGATTGTACAGTTTGCATAACTATTTGTGTATCGCGATATGGACGTGTGGAGTGTACTTACCAGCGCAGGGAAAGCATTAAGACCAGAGTCTGACCATGACTATGACAAGAATCATTATTTTCTCATTTCTCATAGTAATTTATGTTTGGTAGGTCTTACATAGTTTGCTCTTTTGTTGACGTGTTGCCAAAACGTAAAACAATTAATTTAAAACGTCCAATTTTTTAAGGTGAGAATCCGTGAAAGTAAAAACATTATAATTTATAATTACATATTATTTACAATTAGGGAGGTATTTAATCGTCAATTATTCATTGAACATGTAATATGCGTAAATTCCGTATACATATATCAGCACATATATTATATGAATTTACATGGATCTTCATAAGAGTTTATGAACACTCATGTAGCTTCATGCAAAAACTAGTTAACCTTGAGCAATCAAGATGATAAGAGAGTGAACATAGGTAACTGAAAGCGAAAGCCATTAAGCAGCGAAAGCCATTAAGTAGCGAAAGCCATTAAGCAGCGATAGCTATTAACTAGCGAAGCCATTAACAAGTGAATAATATATGTAATACAAATATAACTAACATTGTAAGGATCACACGATCCGACTATAAAGCCTCTCGACTCTTGAGACGAAGGCAGTGTAAACTCATCATTGGATCTTCTACTAATAAAGTCCTTTACTACAAGCAACAACTCGGAACTAGTGTCAAGTGCTATTATTGTGCATAATATAGCATCGGGACCTATCATATCATCTAGACGTACATCGGAATCGTGTCCATTCCCGAAGTCTCCCCTCCGTGCCACTCCCGGCCCTGACCACCCACACCGAGAGGACCCTTCTAGGACCCGTACACCCGCAAGTATTGCAAACAACCAACGAGTGTGGAAGTGACGATATTAGCAGTTTATTATCTAATTATTATTAAAGTATCCAAGATTTGCAATTAAGGTTCGTCCAAGAATATATCATCTTAGTTATTTAGTAGAATTAGAGTAATCATTACAATTATGTAATTTGAATCAAAGTGCATATAATTTACATAGATAATATTTTATTTTGGGTTCAGTTGATGTTGATGAAATGGCCAGTGACAATCGCCAAAGTGCATCGTCATCTCCGTCTCCAGAGGAAAAACTTCTCAATGAGTTCCTCCAGGGGATGAATGACCCCACCCTCACCACCCCTCGTGGAAGGGATGAGGCCCCACTGACAAGGCTTCAGGAATAAGGTGACCAGATTTCCTAGGCAGTAAAGTAGTACATCTAAAAAATTTCCAATTATACCTAGTGCTTGTTTAAAAAAATATCAAATATATATAGTGCTCGTTCGAGAAAATAGACATTTTTACATATCAATTTGGCAAATTAATGAAAGGAAACAGTGTCGGCGAGCAAAGCGAGCCGAAACTTTCATAAATCTACGTCAACATCATAATCTCAAATTGAAAAAACTTCAATATTTAACAAATTCCAAGGTCGAACTTTTGAAAGTAGTACAAGTAGTACAAATTTCCAGGAAAGTAGTACAGTAGTACTGTACTACTTTGGATAGTAGACGCCTCGCCAAAGTAGTACATTACTACCGAAAGTAGTACGTCTGGTCACCTTATTCAGGAAGAATTGGAGGATGCCACCGTAAAGTTAAGGTTAACCCAGGCGGAGATTCAAGGATACAAGGGGGATATCGAGATATTAACAAAAGAAAACAGTCAGAGGACTGAGGAGATCGGAGAGTTAAAGAAAAAGTTTGAGGAGTCGATGAGATCCTTCCTCTCCAATTTAACGAAATTGCACCAAAAGGAAAAATTGCGATTGACAGAAGAGCATGAGCAAAGGGCTAATAGCCAGGCGGAGGAGTTTTCTCTGGAGAAAGCAAACATGGAAAGTGAGTTCCAGCTGAAGGATGCAATATGGCAAGAGAAGCTGGTTTCGGAGGTCAAAACTCTCCAGGAGCAGTTGGCCGCAATGAAGAAGTCAAAGGATGAGAAGGAGGAAAATGTGACAGAGTTGGAGGGGCTGAGAAATGACTTGGAAACGGACAAGGTCGAATTGAAGAAAGCACTGAAAGACATGAAAGTTTCCAAAAAACTGCCGGATGAGCGGACAACTGCTGTCTACGGAACGCTGTTGGCGACCCAAAGTGAGGTTCAAATTAAGGAGGCTGAACTGGAGCAATTGGCTGTGGAACGGGGCCATTTGCAATCCCAGGTCCAGTCCCTCCAGGGTGTTGTGGATGACTCCAAAGAGAAAGATTTGACCATTCCGAATCTTACCGGGGAGGTGACCGCCTTGAACCAAGAACTGGAGATGAAGACCAAATTGGTACATGAAATGATGGTCACCCTACTCCAGCGGATTGGGTGGGAGGATCAGGTCAAGGGAAACTTTCAGGTTGCTGTTGTGGCGCAAAATTCACTCGCCAGAGCGATGGGAAGCGTAAAGGACTCATTAGCCTTTATAGGAAGTCAGGCTCCTCCTCCATGTCAGGTCAGGACTGCTACGGGAACTTCGGATGGGAATGGCTCCGACCAGGTTCATATGGCTACTTCCGGTTTCGGATTCCCAGTAAACCACTTGAAGAGGTAAGTTAATGGCAATGATGAGCCGTGATGATCATCATCAGTTCTATCATCGTGGCTATCTTAAATATTAAAGCAATTAAATTGCTTTAACTTGTCTGATTTCTGACAGGGGCAATGTGAGTTCCGGAACCTCTTCCAAAGTTCCCAGAGACAAGCTGCGCATAACTTGTAACCTCTGCAAAACATGTCCCAACATTTGCCTGATCTGGTTTGTGAACACCAACTTGGGCAGACTTTGTACTGCGGATAATATGATCCCGCTTTACCGACTGGTCCAG
>JAQIXQ010002056.1:0-11797 GCA_034700485.1 Pseudosinella alba | reverse complement strand
GAGCACCACTTAATTTTTGAAGATAGCACAGGTGCTATAATTTGAGATGGGAGACACTCATAATTATTGGCAATGATACCCAACGGAAGATGGTCACTTGGAGTTGATGTGTATGGCACGCATACATGTACACCATCATCATTGGAAAGGCAGTGGTCAATCCAAGAGGTTGCCCCACTTCCTTTGCTCAAAAACGTAAACGTGTCATTTGGAAGGGCTGCTTCATCAACAATTGAAAGCTCAAGGTCCTCACACATCAATTTCAGTTCTGCGTATTTTTGGGATGTATTTGAAATATTGAAGTCCCCTGCTACAATAGTATTTGAATTATATTCCCGTATGCAAGCCTCAATTTTTCCGAGATATTTACGTATCATAACTTCATTATTTGGGGAATTACAGGGAAGATACACGTTCACAATTAGCAGGTCACCACGGCTAGTGCTCATGACTACGTAAATTAGCCTTGGATCGGATGTAGTTTGTACACGAATATAGTTAGAAATATTATTTTTAACGAGTATTGCCGTGCCTCCATAAGGGCGCCCACGATTCACTTTTCCATCAGGCATTGCTGATTTTGCAAGACATTTGAAACCCGGAAGATGATTCGTAATTAAATTTTCTTCAAAACTATACAGCCAAGTCTCCTGTAACAATATTATATCATATAACTGTGCAACTTGTTGAAGCCACAATACGTTGGTTTTGAAACCTTGAATGTTCCATGTTAAAATATTCATATTAGGCAGATGGCGAGACAATTTTGTGACGAATCACATTAAACGGGTTGACAATTGTTCCAGCCGGCCACAGAGCTGGATTGAGTGATTCCCTAAGAAACTCCGACAGCCTACTTTCTCCAAGGCTAAATGTGATCTTGAAAGAGGAGTAAGAGTTAAACTTGGCTTTCCAATTTTCTATTTCAACCAAGGTCAGTTGTGATATTTTGGTTCTAATGTATTCTTCAATATCCTCCTTAGTGGTGGAAGGGTCACAACGTGACATGAAAATAATTCCATGTCGTACATTCGATTTCTGGAGACATTTTATTTTGGAGTCCACCACCTGTCCAACAATAATTTTTCTCCGTTTCCGTTTCGGCATGGCCGTATTCCAGGGTTGTTCGTTTTCTTTTTCATCATCATCATCTTCAGTATGTGCTACTGCAATGGACGGTTGAGACCTGATGCCTTCAGCCGGATGTGGCCGCGAACGAGGTTTCATGTTCACATTTTTGGAAGCATGGACTTGGGAAGGTGATGGGGTGGCAGGACGTTGTCCAATACCTGGCTTGGGCTTAAAACTTTTGGCAGCATCTGCGAAAGTAGGTTTTTGGGATGGGGCAACATTGAGCTTAGTTTCCCTTATCTCATTTGAAACTAATTTGATTACAGAATACAGAATTCTCGGATTTCGGTGAAAGCTGAGGTTAAATCCTGAAGTCTTGTTTTCAGTTCTCTGACTTCGTTTCGAAGCTGCATTTCGTCTTTCAAACTTGCATGTACATGACATACATTGAAGAGGTCCATCGCTGCAAATGTCACAGCTTTTCCCTGCCAGTCCTCCTTTCTCAGGGAGAGTAGTATTTCAAGGATGTACTTTTTTCTTTCTTTCATACGGGTAATAGTTTTAGCCTTTGGCACATTATTGGATACGAGAATGTTCCGGGCAGTTAAAACAGCTTCCTCCCCATAGAAAGTATCAAAATAGGAATTTCATCATCCGTCCTTCCTGCGACGATGGCATGTTGGGCGGAGGTCAAGAATTCATTAATCACAGGGGCCGGTGAGTCCGTCTCCTCGTCTTCGGAATCCCCCATTTTACCAGAGATATCTAGAAAGAAATGTTCTTGGCAGTAATACAGTCCTGCATATCCATCAACTCAGTTACGGCTGATTTGGTAGGTATTTTGTTTACCTGTGGGATAGCCCACTAATATGCTATACATGAACTGCATACAGTGGGACCGATGATGTTGATCCACAAGAACTTTCGATCCTGTTCAAGTGTATACTGGCGAATTTTCGAATAAAATTTTTAAACTGACGAGGTATTCTTACTCAGCACATTTTACTGCACCTTGTGGTCGTTTTTTACATTATAATTCATAAAATTACTTGTCAAAAACAGTTAAGAAAAAGAAAATAGGCAAGAGATAAAAAAAAATATCCGTTCATTCTGCTCAGCACTCTTCAATAATTTATTCTGTTTCTGAACGTTAAGAATGAAATAAAATAATTTGTTAGAAATAGTATTACAAACCGTGTTATAATTGATTGACAGGGAATCCGATCATTATTTCGTATCTTATTTGTTTTTCTCTTTTTAAAAATTACAAATGCCTTCTTTACCTTCGCTTGACTTGATCACATCAGTAAATTTTTTCCTTCTCGGTTTTGCTATTGTCATGTCATGTCACGGAAAATAATACTATGCTTTCTCAAGTCACAGTTACGCTAAAAAAAAAGGCGTACTACGTACAATGATACTTGGGACTGGCATTTATTCACAATTTTCCTAAGTCGACAAACCAGTCAAGTGCTAAAGAAATTTAAAATAGCTTTTCACCCTGAAGCTCCTGAATGTCAAAATTATTATTTTATTATCCTCGTTTTTTATTCTCGTTATTTTTTTCATTTTATGAAAAAGCTGGCATAAAACGCTCTCATAATTATATTTTAACATAAATTGATTATGAGATATAATTAGATGTAATACTTTCATATGTAGATAGTAGATGTGAGGAATAAAAGCAGGTAGGTCAGGCAAATATTCTCACTTCTTCAAATCGTGTTGGCAATGTTCAAGCAAGGTTTTAGTTACAAAATCCATATTCTTCCCACATTAGATGCATATTATAGACATATGGACTGCCCGCAGTTGATATACGTGAATTTGAAACATGTCATGCTGTTTCTGCAAACTCTGAAAGAATGTCCGATTGCAGTCGGATGTAACAACTTCGCAGTTTATTGGTGCTGTTCTGCTGACATCTTTCATTTTCCTCATGGAATCAGAGAAAGATGATGAGTCAGCATGCCACCGCTAAAAAGCTATCAAAACAAGCCGTAATAATGACAAAAGACTGAATAAAAGGATATGACGACATTGTACAATTAACCAATGTATTTCCTAACACCCATAAGCTCATATTTTTATTACATGACGGTGACGCAGATTTTTGAGTCCCAAATCCACCATTAAGCGTAAAGCAAACACGAGAGTAAGTCGTTATTTCATTTACTCCAGTTTCACATAACTCTACCCGTGTCAAAACCGAGTGAAGGCATCATCAATCATCATCACCTTTTGTCAAGCACATCCCTACATTCCCGACAGAATTTTGTCAAAATGGGAGGATTCTACCGTCTGATTGCATCAGCTATCATTTTACTAATTGCCATAAGTGGGGCCATGGGGAAAGTAAGTGCATAGTAATATACCATTTTAAAGCATTAGCACATAGCACATTAGCTTAAGTTTACTAATAAGCATCATCAACAATTTTAGGCTAAGGCAACCCAAAAACCGGGACAGTCCAACGGGAAGAATGACGTGTAGCAACGAAGAGATTTTTTACTGGCCCGCAACCGGATACACAACTCGGAACGGAATATGGTCTACATCCTGTCCAACATGTCTACCAATTAAGCAAATTAATTTCTATTTAAATTTATTTTTCTTGACCTTACTTGAAATTTCAATTTTATTTTCAACCTTCATTTCCACATCTTCTCATTTCCATTTTTGTTCTTTCAGCGAATTGGATATGTTAATTGGCAATAAAACATTTATCCTTGCACATTATATATGAATTAACTAGTCCACACTACGTAATGCCCTGCCAATGAA
Organism: Pseudosinella alba; assembly: GCA_034700485.1. Lineage (NCBI taxonomy): Eukaryota > Metazoa > Arthropoda > Collembola > Entomobryomorpha > Entomobryidae > Pseudosinella > Pseudosinella alba. The sequence continues at coordinate 7,942 of JAQIXQ010002056.1, read as the reverse complement.
TTTTTACTCTCCGCGTCTCGTATCTAATCAATGCATGTTTTACTTTGTTACCCATTTTCTGCGAAAGATGGGAATGCCTCGCCCGCAGTGAGAGCAATTATAGTTTTGGCAGGACAACGCGTATCACCATTGCATTGTTTCGCTATTTGTTTTTACTTCACCCTTCAAACTCGGACATAATTTACCATCCTTCAAGCTTGAGCTTATATGAGAAGGAAACAGTACAACTCAACTATGACATGTGTTATGAATCGGCAATTCTGTTGCGGGATGTCCATCTTGCTACAAATTAGTAATTGCTTTTCCCTAATTTTGTAATTAGTATTAATATCGTAGTTTTTTTTTTGGAAAATTATTTTTTTTAAGTTGATGCCACTGCAAGCATTTTGTTACAGGGAAATGAATTCAAGTGCGCAATTAGCTGGGGTTCGGAGGCCCTTTGAGATAAAATTATGAAATACCTTTGTTATGTACATGTACGTGGTATAAAATGAAATAATATCCATATAATAATTTCTAAATTGGCTTTACATTTTCTCTTTTGGATATTGCTTCTTGACTGGTCTTACGTTAACCCGGAACTTAAAGTAAAGTAGATACAAAAAAATTATGCTGACTGCAACTTCAAAAATAAAATATATTGTTTGAAATGGTGAAACATTTCAACATTTCATAACTGAATGACCGGGAATCCGATCAGTATTCTGCTGCATTTATTTTTTCCATTTTATAAATTGTAAATGTCCATTACTTTCGTCCGCTTTACTTGATATAATGTTTTCCCAAGACAGTCAGGCTAAAAAAAAAGTCCCACTACTTACTAACAATGTAAGTTATAAGTAATATAATGTAAGTTGTAAGTTATAACTTGGCATTGGAATTCATTCACAATTTCCCTGTTGAGTCGGCAAACTAATCAAGTGATGAAAAATGTAAGGTATGTTTTTCACCACCCCAGAAGTTCTCCTCGTGGCTGAGCTCGTGGAATTACTTAGTATTGTCCCAAGGTATATAGAAGTAGGTAATATTGTCCCTATTTTTAATATTTGTTAGTTTTTCAGCTTATAAGGAGTGACATGAAAGGGTTAATGCATCAGTCTTTATTTTCCTTAGTAACAATTTTTACGTAATATCATTGCATTTAACTGAAACTATAGGCATAAAATAACATTTCTTTCTGAATTCGCCCCTAACATATTCAATTCCAGAAGTAGACATGAAATTTTCACCAGCACGGATTTCTTTGCTGCTCGTGACGGTTGTTATAATTACCGCCATACCTTCATTGTCATTATTTGTCACTGCTGAAGATGTTGAGGTGAGATTTAACTTTTATTAATTTTACTTGTGAACTTATATTAGCATCATCGATTTTGGTCAAGATTGAATATCAGGAAAGTTATCGCAAGAGTCAACTACGACAATAATTTCATTTTCATCTATTTTTATGATTTAGCCTTGCACAGGTGCAGCGGTGACGGAAAGTTTTGTGTGTGTGATGCTACTTTCAACGGCACTTGTGTTTGCTCGGTGAGTTAAAGTTATAGGAAGTACTCATTAATAAAAAATGTGATGGAATTTAATGCTTCGTTATCACTGGTTGGATGAATGCCAAATGCATTATCTTTCATAATTTACTTTTAGGTTTGTAAAATTAATGGCGAGTTGTGTGGGAAGGACAAGGTTTGCTATTGCTACGGATCCAATCCTCCGATCTGTAAATGTGTTGTAAGTTTTATAATTAGTACAAATATTAGTTCAATTATGCTTTTGATTTGAATATCGTAAACTGAAACTAATTGTTTCATGATCCAGGCCAATTGATTTGAAAAGTGAATTTTACTCTACCAAGAAAATGCTGTTGCTGCTGGACACTGAAATCTAAAAATAGAAATAAAATAGAACGGAATTACTGAAGTCAAAGGAAAGGCCAACAAAGAAACTTATTGGCATGCGTTTAACTCTAAATTAGATAAAGTTCATCATAAATCTGGTATCTATTTTCAAAATAAATGTTATTTGTTTTTAGTGTAATTAATATTATACTGAACATACAGATATTGAGGTTACTTTCTATTAAAATGCCTTGGCTAGCTTAAATATAATTATCATCACTATTATCGATTTTTAGAAGAATTTTTAATAAAAAAGCTTGAAAGCAAAGAGAGCTATCGTGTATTGAGTATTTTTCACCAGTAGGATTTGACGTTGTATTCTACAATTCGAAGTAGTCGTTGTGTTAAATTTGGTGACCAGTGGAAAATTTCCACCGGGATAAATATTATCTGTTGGAAAAATTGCGTGTCCGGAAAAATCACCAGAACAATACATGCCTATTTCTACCACACTTGCACTATTCCTTACCAAATCATTTTGACCCAGTGTCTCCTCTTATTAAACATAATACATGTTTATTTACCTACGCATATTTTGCTCAAGCACACGGTTAACTTGGCTCCACGTAAGGCCCTCATATTTAAACCAGACTTCATTATCAAATCAACTATCCCTTTTATCAGGATTTTAGGGAGGCTAAAAAGAATCCATTCAACTAGCACTAATCCCTGTCTCCTCACCAAGTTCATCGTCATTTTGTTGGAAAAGGTATAAAATGGATCGTCAGTGAACAAACTCAATACGGAGCCTGAAGACAATAAAAAAGGTTGAAACCTTTTTATTGACGCCGACCCCGACTTAAAAACGGATTAACAATGACCTGCCTTTCAATAGTAGGAAAAGTAAAGTTCCTGCAAAATTCTCTAAAGTGTTTGCTGGTCGTATGCATCACTATAGTTCAACAAATGCTGCCTTAACTTTTCGTTAGCTTGGGGTTAGGAGGAAATAAAATAAAATAGGGTGAAGGGAAATTAGATTGAATCATTTCTTTCCTTTAATTGATAGAGACAACTTCACTTTACAGCATTTTCTTATTTTCTGAAATTATTCGTTTTTATGAGATTCAATAGGACGTAGAGAAATGCATAGACATTTTTTGCTTTTGACATTCTCTCTTCTTGGGTTAATCATGCTTACTGTTACAGTGTCTGGAGAGGATCACCTGGTAAAAAAAAAATGCAATTTTGACGGGTATATTTAAAAATCAAACCAGAGGCAAAGAATTTAATTTTGACATTCACAATTAAAACCCAGACATTTATAATTTTAGGATTGCACCGGTAATCAAGCAGTGTGTGGAGAACGAGGTCATTGCTTGTGCAATTATGAGGGCACTCGTTGCTTTTGCTCGGTGAGTTGAAGGATACCTGTAACAAATTCATTTAATTAAAAAATTATAATTCTGAACTCAATTTCTCATTAATTGCAACTAATTACCATGATGCATTTCAGGGTTGCGAGAGGAACGAACATTGTCATTTCGGCGAAAACTGCGTTTGTACTTTATCCTTGCCTCCGTTTTGCGACTGTCGTGCCCGTTGAACTTAATTGGATTTGCGGTAAAGTATTACTGATACTGGATGATTGAATATATGTAATGATTAAAGTTTTTGTTTCAATTTTACTTTTGTTTCAATATTTAATAATGCTCAATTAGACGGAGAAGCCATTAAAATATAATACGTAGATACGTTGGGTTAACTATGAATAAATAATCGAATTTGTTTGAACGTCAAAGACATAATTATGTCCACGATTTTGGTGAATGTTTTATAAGTCCGAAACCCGCATAAAATATATAACCTCATTTTAAAATTAGTCCACGCGAAATTCATATACCAAATACCGACGTTGCTGATTATTTTATAAATACAATAAATTTGCATAGAAACTAACACAATGGACAATTGAATTGATTAGTTATCTCTCACATACCAAATCCACGCTTACTAACTTCAATGGCATCTAAAAGCTTATATTCGCAATCGCAGTTTTTGTCATTACATGAATTTGTTTCCACATGAGAGCATTTCCGAAAAAAAGCGATTATCTTATTTGTTTTTTTTTTGTTAATGAATTTTAAATTAATGTATTTGTTATTTCTGATCAAGTTATTATATTTTATAAAAACAATGTGGTTTGTGTATTTACCGAATACCATTCAACTGGATGCACTGACGATGAATGAAATGAACATATTAAAAACATCCTTGTCGTCTTATGACCCTTTAGAATTATCGAATTCCCGATAAGAAAAGGGGCTTGGGCTTCATATTTAGATGTATGATGAGACGAGACCTTTGTACGCTCGTTCTACGTTGGGGCTTTAAGAAGGTGCCAAGTGGCTGATAAAACGAAGTAACAAATGAATGACCAATAAAATACTTATGTTTCTATCCTTTTTACTTCTTTCTTGAATTTTTAAAATTACGAAATTTGTCAGAGGATATAAAGTCCGGCAAAATGTGCGAGCCAGCATCATTCGCTCGTTTCCTGTTCTGCCATTGTGGTTGCTCTATATTACTCCACACCATCTCATTTTCATCCATTATTGCCAAATTTATATATTCTTTGATGGAGATAAACATGGATCGGGGCATTTTGCATTCCATTGTGATACTTGTATTAACTTTGTTCATTTTTCTCTCGTTGGCTGCTTCCGCAGAGGGTTTTCAGGTAAAAAGCAAGCGGATTCTTAACAATCAATTCTCTAATATAAATCTCAGTATATTTGTTTTGAAAAATGATATTTAAGGTAATAGAAAAAATAGCTAATATCTTTATATTTTTTCAGGCATGTTCGCCCTTCAAGCCAGAATTTTGTCCCCCTGGCACACACTGCACATGTCCTTCTCCATCCCAAATATCAGATTGTTACTGTATGGTAAGTAAATATAATTACTAACATCCTCAGTTGCTGTAATAGTTCATTATAAAATGATAAAGCGGTGTGATAAAGTCTACCAAATCAGGGAAAACTTTTAAAATGACCATTAATTATTTTCTTTTGATTCTGGGAACGCAGTGAACAATAATCGACTTGGACTCGGACGGAAGGCGGACTAAACAAATTCAAATTCGGTCATCCAATGATGTAATAGCATGGCAAGCTATCTGCAATTGCAAGTATGCAAACATTTTCTTGCTCTTATCAAAAACATTCCATCTATATTCAGTTACCAAGAATTTGGACATTATCAAACTTGATCACATGGCATGCATGGTCCATAAATGTGCCATCTTGTGTTACCCATCTTTATGTCAATTAGTACAGTACAGCTATAAAAGTTTAGCCGTAATTTGTATTAGTTTTAATTCGTTCTTGTACTTGGTGTCATTAGCTTTCAATTCAAATCAATATTTGCGAATATTTATATAATTGTTAAGGATTTTGTAATAAATATAAGTCCTTAGCACATTTAAAAAAGCTTACTTAGAGAATTCATTTATAACTTAATTATAACAACTCGAATTCAGTACATATTTTACAACAACATTTATTTCTGGAAGCTCATTTATTGTTTGTCTCGCACACGTTGCTATTGTCATATATTCATATGCTTGCCACTGGTTCATAAAAAAAATACTTCTTCTATCATCATTATCATCATCTTAGCATCGTTCTGATAAGTTAAGTTTTTTAAAACCGAACACCGACTAAATTCTATGCAGGGAAAGAATAAATATGAAAGGTTTTCATGTTGTGGCAACTGAATCTAAAATTCAAAGGATCAATGGAATTTCAAGTGTGCTTGTTTTTCTGTGTTTTGATTTTGCAACAAATTATAATATACTTAATTATCTTCAAATGTAAAATTATGTAATTATGATTTCTGAAGTCAGTCATCCGTATATTCCATTCCACACTTGTCTAAACTAAAAGGGATTTGTAATAACGCCAAAACAGAACATATGCAAAGGGCAGGGCAAGTCTTATATGTGTAGCTTTGATAATGTCCGACTTTCACCCTTTTGAGCCCACGTTAACGATCAATACATACATTTCGTAAAAAGTCACATCTATCTTTCTCATTTTACCCTCTTTAGTGGCGTATGAAATGATTTCCTCTTTTTTAATCCCCTCAAAGGTTGCAACTCTGACCTTGACTGAAGGTTGGGAATAGAGAACTTCATTATCATAGCCCATTCTTGACAGTTGCCACTTTGCATCTAAAAAAGTTTTTTAAGCTTTGAAACTTTTCACATCAAGTTTCCCTTTCTTAGATACTAACTTATCATGATGAAAATTCGGCGAAATGAGAAGGGCTCTTTGCCTAGAAAATCGTGTTCACAAGCCGTGCGTGCCCCTGCCATATCCTTATTCCCCAAAGTGGAGCCATCAGGTCAATAAAATCATCCAAGCATAAACGAAACGAAGAATGCACTTACAGAAATGTCAGTAAACTGCGATTCATATTCTCCTGGCGCTAGATAAGTTTATTATACATAATATGTGTCGACTATAAAACTCGTTGAATGAACCCAAACGGGCATCACTCCTTCACTTGTCTCCTTTTGGTATATAATTCTTTACGAGTTCCATCACTTCCATCCAATTTTCCCTTTATATCATTTATATTCTGTTAGTAAAAAGAAATTCTTGACATGGACCGGGGTATTCTGATACAGATATCCCTAATCATCATGGCGATCATCGTCCTATCTTTGTCGGTTTCAGTACAGGGACGTGAGGTAAGGAAAAATATTATTCCCGCTATGTCAGCAACCATTAAAGTGGGTTTACAATTACATTACATATATTCTTATGAACAATCACATGTGAATTAATTACTATAATTATGCACATTTTCAGCCCTGTGACTGGATGGATGATAAAAAATGCACTAATCCTGCATACGAATGCATTTGTACTACGATTGGAAGCCCTCCACGTGATTGTTATGGCATGGTGAGTTAATCCTAAATTAATGATTGTTACTATTTTAAATCAAGTATTGTCGCCGTCGCCATATTCACGGGACTTTACTTTGAAGACGACAATCTAATTTGCTGTAATTTTTATTTTTGGGAACAAAGCTATATCGACCATAATTATCGACTTGGATTGAAATATTTGGAGTAGCATATAGACAAATTCGTCAGCGCCAACGTCGTCAAATAATATGACAACATGACATCTCATCTGTAATCCGTTTCCTAGCTCATTTACATCGACATCTCATCCACCGTCCTGAATACCCATTCAGTTATCATCTCATCTCATTCATCTTCAGTCGGAAATGGTCCAGAGACGTCTACCATCTTCAGAAATAAATGATATTTATTTTCATCGTGTGCAAATTATTCTTTATGTTCATTGTATTTTGCGTATCTAAAATTAATAGTATTTATTTATTGTTCAATAAAACTATGAAGGAGAAACTTGCCAAAATTACGTTGCATTATTCCGGCGTTCCTCAGTAATAGAAACTGTTTGACATACTTTTACTTTCCGAACATACTTTGCCAATGCAGCATACATCATTACAATCTTATTTTGCATGGCCAAACGCCAAAACCCTCCCAACTCCAGAAGCATTACACAAATTACCAGACAAATAAAACCCATCCAATAGAATAAAATGCCCAAGTAGACGTCTCCAGAAATGCTGGAAAACATCCCTCGGATGCGATCTTCCCTCTCATTTGAAGGGTCTGTGGCTGATGATACTTTATTCCAATAATCTCCCCAATTATCCCTATTACGATAGGAGGTCTTGAACTTCAGCCAACGGTCATATAATCCAGATTCGTGGATTTTGCGCAATAGTTCCAACAAACATGAGATAAAAGTAATTTCCGGTGATGAACCAAAACTGATGATATCCCAGGATTGGAATTTCCACAGGCTCGGAACTCCAAAAGTTACTAAGCACATGTAAATATATTCTCAGCCTATTTATATCCTTGGTTCTGTCAATTATGGCAAACATATTGGGAAGCCTTCTAGGCTCCACATCTCCATTGTTGCTCACATAAGCTATTTCACTGTGAACCGCACTTGACACAAATTTATGTGAGCTCTCCTCTGAAAACCAAATGGTGA
>JAQIXQ010002055.1:0-11803 GCA_034700485.1 Pseudosinella alba | reverse complement strand
GAGATCCTACAACCCTACTTCAAACTGAAAGTGAGGGAAAGATTTTACTTTGTTCAGGGGAGGTATGTACGCGACAATGTAGATGAGCCAGTATTTCCCCGATAGAGTTGAAGAAATGAATTGACCGAGGTTGTCAATCCCGTCAGTCTCCTCCCAGATGGAGAATACCGTCCTTCGGTATGCCTCAGAAAATTTGGCCTGCTCTTGGCTTGACAAAATATACGGAACTAGTTTTTCAGAGTTGGAAAATGGAGATGTGTAAAATATAGAATATGACATGAAATGGAAAATCCATCCATTTTACAATTAGCCTTGCAAGACTTAAAACTTTGCAATATCCTCAGAACCAGAAATGGCTACGGTGGAGGAAATTAATATGTGGACTATATACCAGAAATTTGTTAAGCTACAGAGAAATACATTATGATTTGTGATAGTGCGTATGGAACGGCGGTGTGAATATCATGATTAAAAATACATATTCTAATAAACACAGTAAAACAAGGTCACCTTTGCAGTTAGAATTGGACCATTAGTGGCTATGTCAAATGTACACCAATTATTGCTTGCAATTAACGTTAATCTTCTTTTTTTTGCAAAATATACTTTAAATTAATTGTAGGCGATAGTACAACAGCTAAGCTGTAATTATCAACTTGGTTTTAATAAATTCAACAATATTACATAATAACATCAAGTTTTACCTAACTAGGCGTATACAAAAAAAATTGACGCACAAAATAATAATCTGACCGAGCATTTTTCTAAGAGAAAGCAACAGCAAGAAATCCAAAGACCAATTCCAAGTATTGAAAATATAACAGCTATATTCCCATACAGTGAGGCACCGGAGGGGTCCTCTCGTCCTGAACCCATGACACCTCTATCTGGGTTTGACACAAGCCAAATTAAATCCATCCATCGGTCCTGAATCCCACTCTCCTTCAAGAACCTCACCCGTTGGGCCAGTACCTCTGGGATAATTCCTTTCAAGTAAAATCCAAGCACACTTTGAAAGTAAGTCTCCTTCCCGACGTTCCCTCCCAAATTTTCCAGTTGTAGCCGATTACTGTAATTTTGACAAGTGGCAGCAGGAAGGATCAGCGCCGTTTTGTTACATGAGCGGAGAAATCGAAACATAATATTTCCTCTTACCTCCTGGAAACTCTTGGACAAGTTGGAGACAAATTCAAATATGTCGTCGCCCGTAATTTGATCATTAGAATAGAGATCCCATTGGCGGCGAAGCTCCCTAATGGAATCAGTTAGTTGATATGCTGGATGGAGACCGGTATGATTCTTGACAATTTCCAAAAGCTTGAACTGACTTCCTCTGGGAAGTTGGTCAACCAAGTTATAGGACGCCAGAATCTCCGACTGGATGAACACCTCTGAGGAAAGGTTGGTGACCCCACGCACCGCATGCCGTTCAAACTTGAAGGTTGGCTCATCCCTAAAGTAGAAAATCTTTAACGGGAAGAAATTTCCCGCCTCAGAGTAGACCGTAAAGTTGTTATCCACAAGTTCCTGGAAATATTCATAAGGGAGTGGAAGTCTGGGCAGAATCATTTTGCAGACGTTCGTATTCTTGTAACCGTTGCTGAGAATGATTCCCATCATGAGAAAGCTTCCAACTACGACACGAACTGGACTGAATTTCAACAAACTGTTTGAAAAGGGATCCCCTTGCTCCAGCAGGATTTTATAGACTGACACGATGCTATCCACCAACGTTGTTTTTTGCTCAGAGTGTCCTACTTTCACACTTTGTAGAAATAACGGGATCAGTACAAAACATGCAATGACGCAACTCCAAACATTCACATCATAGATGCTCAACAGTTCTCCGAATGCCATGGATTGCACCCCCCTCCATCCACAACTGACAAACTTGAGCGCCTTAAATCTATCCGGAAAGAATAGTGGCAAGTGGGATGGGCTTGGAATAAAACCAGTAATCGTTCCCAAACCAGGTTTCAAGGAGGGGCTTTCCGCTGACTCTTCAGCAGTTAACTTTTGTCCATTTTGGCAACGTGCCGTTAGACCAGTTCGATAGGTATAGTTCCTCCAAATGAGGGTCCAAAAATAAATGGATAGATGTACAACTTGCTCATCGGGCTGAGGAAATTTTTCCGTAATCTTCCGCAGGGCATGATGTCCTTGATGGTTTCTGAAGACGTTCTCGCAGGCTATGAACTGTCCTACGATAGAATCAGTTACGCCAGGTAAGTTCAAGATGAATATTCCCGTGGCCCCATTGCCCGCACTTCTCCTCATTTGGGTGTCCGTAATTTCTCCTTTCAAATAGCTCCAACCTCTCCAGTTCATACCAATTCCCGGTGTCATCAGGGTTCTGCACTCGAAGCAGAATTCCACCAGAGAAATCAGATCAGCATGAGCTGTTCGAATATATCTGCCATTTCCCGTAGTAGTTGTACCCAATAGAAACAAAGCGACAGTCAGTGTGGAATAGTAAGTTATATCAACCAGGTTTGAGTATGAACCCTCAGTCCATCTGTAAATTAATTTATGCTGCTCCCCTGTGGAGAATTTTGCAAGTGATTCAGTTTGAACTACCAGAATGTGTATTATTGGGACACTCCCTGGGAGGTGCATTCGAGCCTCTGGCGCATCAAAGAAGTAATGCCAAGGAGAGGGATGATTTGCAGGGTGGACGGCATTAATTGTGCCTGGGAAAACCTGGTGGAATAGTCCTGTGGTCTGGACAAACGTGGAGGGATGTGGAGGGAAGAGATCCAGCTTTGCTTCACAGTTCCATGACTTGCTGTATTTAGCAAGCTGGGAATACATCCACCCCGCTTGATATTGGGAATGGGACCAGTCATGATTATTTTTGGAATTGTCTTTTTCAGGGGAAGGCTGTGTAAATAAGCTGAAATTATTGGCATTTGCCAAGCTCCACTGCACTTTTGAAAAGCCAAGTGTGTCATTTTGCAGGAATATTGTCAACTTCTGGATCACAACTGCTTCGGTTAATGTCTTGAGATTTAAGTCCACACCTAGGAAGTTAGTTATGTAGATTAGGCAGTGTTTGCTTGACAGGGTGGACGATATGAATTGGTCAAGGTTGTCAATCCCGTCAGTTTTCTCCCAGATTGAGAATACTGTCTGTTGGTATAATTCAGCAAATTTCCTCTCCTGACTTGGCAAAGTATCCGAAGTAGGATGGTCAGTATTTGTTAATGGAATATTAGAAAATAGCGCCAGGGATAGAATATTGCGACAAATCGACAATCCAGCCATTTTTGACTCGGAAGACTACTCGTTAAGAAAGAGTCAAATATCTTCAGCAAGAACCTTTTGGCAGCGAAATTAATTTTTATAAAATTTTCCGCCTATACGTTTAATAAGATGGCAATATACGCAGATATGCTTGGTGATGCTTGTGGGAATAGTAATATATAAATAAAGGCGGTTATATAAATACCAATACCTATGTCTACCTTCCATATGTCTTCTTCAACTTCAAACATTCTTTTGAAAATTGCTACTGTCATGAAAATATGAAGTGCTCACAATATCAAATATTAGCAAAACACTTAAAATTTTCAAATACGAGGCTATATGTAAGCGGACAAGTTTATGTTGCAAATATTGACTTAATTATTGACATAATTATTTTTCAGTTACTGCTCGGCACAATTGTATTTATAAACTTAAGTAAACTGGGAACATTAATCACCAAGACTATGCCATATCATGGATGACCAACTAAACCAGTGTGTTAGCTTATCTTCCTAAATATTTTCCTCACAATTTATATGGCCGATACAATGCAAGCACATGCTCAATCCCGATTTGAATACATGGTGTTATACTAACTGGAGACGGTCGATATTTATGATTCCGTTTCCAATCCCGTGTCAAGATAATTTTTTATCGTGACAGGTGACACATTATCTTCTCTCCCCTTACCATATATTGGTCTGGTCACACTGGATTTATTTCCTTGTCAAAGTAATATGATGATAAAACAAGAGTAATTTGAAATGCACGTTGTCAATGAGTATGCGAGTATGATTGATATATCATAGCATGTCCATTAAAAATGTTTTTGCCCATTATGCTTATTCTTATCACTCATAAATAAGTCATTTCACATTTACAGACAGAGGTGTACAAATCGTCAGCAACAGCTAATTCCTGGTCATGTGCGTGCGTGTTTGTCATCATGAAAAGTTTTGCAAATATATATACCAGATGTTTTAACTGCTGCATAATTACTAGAAGATGCAATGGCGTTAATATTGTTTCCTGTTCATGTAAGAATCCACATATCTTTACACGTAATTGGTTCAAGTCTCCCAATTAATGTCTCTTCAATTAAAATTAAAACTTGTGATTGTAGGTCTGGGAATTAATTCTGGGTGAGCTGGAGGACTCCACCGATATTTTAAATGTATTTGTGGCATACCCAGAATTAAAACGGGAAGGTGTCCTGAAGAGAACAAGGCATATTTGGCTTTTTGAGCAGGTAAGGAATTTTGTTTCAATTTTAAAATTCCAATTTAAATTTGGAGTAAATTCACCGGTAATATCACCGGGTTATCCAATCAATTATTTTACTTTAAAGGTCCTCCCACACATTTTTACCTGGCTCAAGGAGAAGGAGGTACTTTCCTGCCGCCAAGTCTGCCGAAAATGGCATCGTACTGTAGACAGCTTCCTCGAAAACCACCCCACCCATCGGGCATACACCCATGAGAACCGCATCACAGGTCAACACTGGACGCCAGCAGCCTCCTCCTCAGCCCACTACAACCTACACAACTACTTTGAAGGCTACATCTTTAACGAGTCAGAGATGCTTCACGGATGCTTTCATTATCTGACGGATCATCCGGCAGAAAGGAATCCATTCATCGGGAGATTTGTAGAATTCTCTGATGAGAACGCCTCTGACGGCGAATATGACATTGAAGCCATTAATTCCTTCTGGAATGGGGTCATCCAACTCCTCCAAAAATTTGGGGAACACATCTGGTTTCTCAAGCTATCTTTTCACTTCACGCTCGAGAAACTCTTCCCATTCTTTCTCCGAGTCGTCAAAATCCTTCAATGTGTCCCAAACTTGAGGAGCTACTCAATCAGCTTTGATCGATTTAGGTATTTGAAGGACGGGGACTTTCTTCCCATTCAGAAATATTTTGAAGGAGGGAACGCAACCTTTCCGCCTTATCCTCATATTGAATCGCTGGATCTGGATTCCTATTTCCGCCACCAGTTCATTGTCGACCTCTACGTGAACCATTGTTCTGACAAGATAAGGAGATTGGCCATTTATCACCGGGACTGGAACCGGGAATATGGCAAGATGTTTCCAAATCTTACAGAATTGACCATCAAGTTTATTTCTTCAGAGGCGGAAATCACCGAGCTCCTCCATTCATTGGAGGCACCGGGTTTAAGCAAGCTGAAGATGACACCATGGGCAGGGACCGAATATGACGAGGAGCGTAACATCGGAAAATGGCTGAAGCCATTTCCACGTATGACCAGCTTGGAGCTGTCGATCCGTCATTTTCGAAAGAATGCCGGAGGGTTACAGCCATTGTCAATGTCAGCCTTTCCCAGCCTCAAGTCCGTGACCGTGAATGACTTCTCCAGTGTTGATGAAATAAGTTTTGGTTTCCTAAAATATGTCCCATCCGTGGAATATTTTAAGCTGGTGGGGTCTCATGTGGTAAAGCATTTTGACCAGGAGGAATTGTACAACTCCGATCTGTGGAGGGTGGCTCCCAAGCTGAGAGAAATTACGGTGGTGGTTACCGGATTTCCTAAAGGTGTGAGAAGCTACACGAGAATTGCGTATGAGTATAGGAAGAGGAATAATGAAATTGTCCTTAGGTAGGTCCTCATGCTCAATAGTGGGCGGAAAGTCAGTGGAATGGAAAAATGTAGCATAGATAGGTACATTAACATTATTGATTAAATTGTGAAATTTAATTACACAAAATAAAGTTAAACAATGTAAATTTTCAATCGGGTTGGTAAAAATTTATTTACGCTTACAACAAGAAACAACATAATACTTTCTACGTCATATTACAGGACAAGACAAGCTTAATTCCTCTTGATAATTTTTCTGTACGACTCCCAGAAAATACCAATCAGTAGTGACAAATGCTTGCACCCCATAAGACCCCGAAATATTGCTAGTTTATTTCCAAAAGTGCACCAAAAATCATTAAGATAAGCCCGTATGACTCGAACCTTAAAAGACATTGCTGCAAGTGTGAGCAAACTCTCCCGGTCACCACTACCCCACCAGGCCACCAACTGTTCTAGAATGAATACCCCACAAATTAATAATATCACAACCAGCCAATAATACATAATTCCAAAATAAACCGGAGCTGAAATCATAGAAAATTTTCCCTTCAACTCCTCCACCCGGTTGGAACAATCCTCCAAGCAATACCGTTTTCGCTTTTGCAACGACCTTTTTAACTGCTGAGGACTCCCTTTAATCTTTCTAGCCTTTGGCCAATCTGGCTCATTCGGATTCGGATATAATCTTCCGAAGATATACTGAATCCCGATATCTTTATCGACTAGGTACTCATGGGCGCGTCACCGTTCCATCAATCCTGCCTCAACAATTTGGGCCAAACTACGGACAAACATTGGCTGGAAGTAATTTCCCGCCATGACGTAGAAAGTATCAAATCCTAATATGGGAACAGGAAACTGCTTGGAAATCCAAAATGACCCCAACTCATTGAAATAATCAGCCACTGCACCAGTTTCTTTATCCCTATCAATTATGGAATATTGAGAGGGGAGCTCGGTCATATCTGTATTATTCAAGATTGTTGACCCATTTGTCAGGGCGAGGAGTGCAAAGTCAATCGGATCATCCATAGAGAACCAATGCAATGATTCCTTGATCTTCTTGAACATACTCGTTTCAACAACTTCACTACCCTTCAATATTCCTGGCAGGGTTATATGAATCAGGCAGGAGATGAACTCGTCTCCCCTTCCCTCCTCTTTATTTAGACAGGAGCCGACCGTCCCAAGCATGATTTTGGAGCTTACTAAAGACGCCAATCTAGTTGGTACCCTTGGTTCCACCTGATGAGACAAGGAGAAGAACATCTCCCCCTGGTACAATTGTGATATCTGCAGGGCCAATAGAGCCCACATGGCCCACGTGACGAAAGTCAGTGACGATTTTGGTATCGTCATACTGGGACAGTAGGCTCCAGGTTGGATTAACAGGAGACTGAGCATGGAGAACCAAATACTTAAGTGGTTCTTAAGTATATCATGATATGGCCAACTCTTTGAATTGCATGATGAGAACGATATCCATGAATGGATGCCGGCAACTGACATGGCGATTAGGAAAAGGGAACTCCAAATGTGCCATCCAAATGGTTTCAAGATTCCCTCAACTCTGGTCGCAGTTGTCAATTTAGCTATGCCTTGCACAACAGTAATAAAGCTGTATTTAAAACGTTGACTCCCGAATGGAATCCAATTAGTATATGAAGATGAACTGGAAAATTCTTTGATAGTTCGGGCTTCATTGATGATGTTAGTGTACACCGTGAAATGTTGAATAGACCCCGAGTTGTCACTGTATGTAAAGTTGTATTTGTGAGCAATTAACAGCAAAGTGCAATGATCCTCATCGATGGATACCGTGAACAATGGACAAATTTGATTTGGGTCACCCATGTAAATATAACTTGATTTTGTGAAGGGGTAAGTTTTGACGAAAGCATTGTGCATGTTGATGTTATTGTGGAGTCGCATCCAATCCTTCCCAATCCCCTGTCCCTGTTCATCGTATTGCTCCACCTTGATTGCACTTGATGAAATTGGGATAAAGTCACTTTTCCCATTCCTGCAAGACAGGCAAACGAAGCCAACTTGGTTAAATTCGGGGACGAATATAAAAATCACTCCTGGAGAAGGATACCAAATAAAATTGTTCAGATTTATTGTATATGCCATTTTTGTTTCGTTATATTCAGGGTCCAGAACCAGTACGACTTCCGGCTTAACCGGGTAATGATTCCACTCTGATGATTCGAGGGTATTGAAAGTAGACAGAAGGTTAAGGTGGACAATGCAGGGAGAGAATTTCCGCCCACCTTTGAATGAAAATATCGACTTGGTTGATGATTCTATGGTTCCAATGTGGGGGCCCAGGACTTTGAAAGCTATGACATCGGATGTTAAATATATGAGCAACTTGTTAATTACATATTCTTGATGTTCAATTTCCCTCCAATGGCTCCCAATCTTCTGATGTTCAACATTGAAATTATTTGATCTGTTGACGCTGTTGCTGTCCCAATTGTTATGGTGAAAGTATGTAAATGAGCAAAGTTGAAACGCTTTGATCAATTTGGGAAATGATATCGATACGGAAAGTGGGATTAGAGAAAGTGAGATGAGTTGGTGGATGAATGGAGAACTGGAGTAAAATAACATTATGCTTTTGCTGAATTTTAAAATTCGGAATTAAAACAATTAAAATAAGTTTTTTTTTAATTGTATTTTTGGCTGGTTCTATTGAAAATTAACAAATTTTTGAGTTTGATTCAAAATTTTTGGAGTTGATTTTACTTTTATCAAACAAGCATATTTGCTATCGGAGGCAGATGTGGCGACTGTCATTTTCCCGAGGCATCTCCCAAGAATAAAGCGATGGCCATGACTATTATTGAAACGTGACTCCCTTTCACGATCGACTAAACTTTCAAGGTGTTTATTTTAGCATTTTATCTACTCACGTTGGGAACAAGACATAGAAGTAGAAATATTTGTAGCACCTTGACATTTAAATGCTCAATGAATTTTGAAAAAGCTGATATGTAATGTTAAAATGTGATTATTGGAGTTTATGGATCATGTGAATACATGAGCACTTTCCGTGATAGTGAATATCATCAATAATTCATTTCTACTTGAGAGTGAGAATCGATTACAAATTTTATTCCGAACCTGAAATAGTAGCTATGGTGCGATAATGTTTTATATTAAGTAGAGAAGACATATTGCTGTATAAAGGTATTGGCTATTGTTTGGCATTAGGGAAGCAAAAGAGTTGATTTTTCTATAAAACGTTTTGTTGTCATTTTCAGGGTAATATAGTTGTTCTTGTTGCATTGCCAATGTTTTGATATAATTTGCTTTAGATGATATTCGAAAAGCGGCTTATTCCCCTAAATGTAGTAGATTTTGCCAAAAAAAAAAATGGATCGAATTCGCCCAATAAGTGTACCTTTAAGAAACCTGATTTTGCTCCAGAGTAGGAGATTTTTTTGTATAGATTAATTAGGAATTAGGATTAAAAGAAAATGGTACAAAAAGGCAATCACTCTCAGTTTATTAACAACAGGCCTGTCATGTGTTGTCAAATGTTCTGCTGCTCGAGTGTCACGTTGTTGTCACATATAACATGTAACGTCACTCGTGACCAAAACTTTACTTTTTGGGGGCAACGTGAGACGTAGACGCCTGAACAACAAAGGAAAAACTGATGATGATGCTGAATGCATGAAATGAAACATACATACATGCACATAAACAACGAATGTACGACCGATAGCCCGAACAACTTTATGCCAAACCGTTATATGCCAGGCAATATATGCCAAACCAATATGACCCAGGCCATTATATGCAATGCCAATTTATGCCAAACCCACGTATGCAAGCCAATAAGACCCAATGCCAATTTGACCCAAACCAATGTATGCCATGCCAATTAATGCCAAACAAGTTTATGCCGGCCAATATGACCCAAGGCAATATGATCCGGAAGGTCATGGCTAATTCCAGTAGTTACTGATTACTGATCCTAAATCGTTCAATCTCATGCACTCGTGTCAATCAATTACTTGGAAATCGGAATAAAATGTTGATGATCCGGAAAGTTATAGCTACAATATTTTCAAGGAGCTATTTGGACTCCGCCGGGCGATAGCTTAACATAACAGTCATATGGTACATACACTTATGCTAAGCTATCGCCCGGCGGAGTCCATATAGCTTATTGAACATCGGTTACTCATCTCATCGTCAGTGAAACTGACGTGGGAAATGGTACCAAATGTCCGGTTTCACTATTCCAAAGTTCGTTTTTTTTGTTACTTTAGTGTATCTATAATGGCTTGGTTTACATATCTAATTTTGGCTCAAAGGAACAGCCTATGTTTACTATGTTTGTAGTATTTATACAACACGGCGAAACATAGTCTGTAAAAGAGAATGCCAAATGATCCATAATTGTCAACATAATATACATTGTCTCCAATGATTATTCATTTCTCATACTTTGGACTGTGGGTTCTTTTCTCACTTTGGATCATAAACCATTATTACTCAATGAAAAATTGCTGAGAATGAGATATCAACTTCACGATATGATTGATTTCTTATTCCAAGCTATTTTCATTTTTCGTCCTTAGTCTTTTTCAACCTTAATCCGTATTGATGTTCGTACCTTGTATGTATTAATTGTCCTTGAATTCTTTAAAATACCTCAGCATGTGTCAAAAAATCAAAAGTTCTAATTAAGATTTTATTGTATTCCGATTTCCAAGTAATTGATTGACACGAGTGCATGAGATTGAACGATTTAGGATCAGTAATCAGTAACTGCTGGAATTAGCAATGACTTTACGGGTCATATTGCCTTGGGTCATATTGGCCGGCATAAACTTGTTTGGCATAAATTGGCATGGCATACATTGGTTTGGGTCAAATTGGCATTGGGTCTTATTGGCTTGCATACGTGGGTTTGGCATAAATTGGCATTGCATATAATGGCCTGGGTCATATTGGCTTGGCATATATTGCCTGGCATATAACGGTTTGGCATAAAGTTGTTCGGGCTATCGGTCCCTCTCCCATAAACAACAGACCATAATTTAATGTAATTAAATGTTCCAAAGTAATGCTCCAATTTACGATTATTATAGAATAGTTTATTTTAGCACAAGAGAGTTTATTTAGTCCTCATCCCCTTTCGGCATTCTTATAAAATAAATAAATTAATGATGCGTATATAGTTGCAATTAAACAGGTAATTTTGATCAATCAGTTTATTCTACTAAATGACTTCATTTCATTATTAACTATTATCAATAGTGATCAGATTCCTATATATGATTATTATAAGTTATAATAGGTAGATAGATACATGTACTATATAGGTAAAGGTCAAGGGTAAGAAATAAATTACAACTTCAGCAAATTGAGAAATTCCTCAGATTCTAATTTTTCCCTCTTGATGATGATGTTATCCTTCCTGAGATACTCCTTCAGCTTCATCCCAGCTTCATCTTCATCTTTTTCAGGGCCCCAAATGCCGCTATCGAATTGCCACACGAGATTTTCCTTTCCCAGTCGATGAAGAAGGGGTTTAGCATGACAAGCTTATCGCATTTCGAACGTTCCAGTTCCAATCCTTTCCGAATATCCTGGAGCTCGTTGGGGGACAATTTGGAATCGCTCACTTTGCCAGCTAGGACATCCCGGATGGAAAGTTTTTCTTAATCCCTCGTATTCAAAATCCAGCCATGGTTCTCGTTCTCGGAGGTCCCTCCAAGCTTGGCGTCACAGAACAAGAAGAATTTGTACAGGATGGTGAACACCCCCTCAGCAAACATGTCATCCCCTCCAACATGATTATCCTCCTCCTCAGTCCTACTCCCCCTCCACCAAGTAGTGTCATGTCCCGCAAAGCCAACATCCTTCTTGCCATTAAACATGGGTTCATGTGGCCGTTCCAAAACCTCCCTTGTAGAGGGGATCAATC
>JAQIXQ010002054.1:0-11806 GCA_034700485.1 Pseudosinella alba | reverse complement strand
AGAACAAGTGCCCTCTCCTTGTCATAAACAAATACATTGACTGATGTAGAATTTAAATGTTCAAAATGGGACAAGTCTGCAACGTCAACCTCTCCCATGAAGCCATTCAAATTAATTTTTTCGTCTTGTTTATTATATCGCATTAGTTTTGAAAGATGACGGGTCATTTGGGGTCCAATTTTATAACTGTGCTCTTGCTTGAGCCTCTCTGCATAAAAATGCAAAAGTACACAATATGCAAAACAATGTGGTCTTTTTACGGTCGTCATTGGGTTATAATATCCAAACCGTTTTCTCCCGGGGATGGGGAGGTAACCTGAAGCCGAATTTGGCCGATATTCATTGATTGAAATTTCGATTGATTCGACTCGTTTTAAAACCATCCCGGAACGTGAAACAGTCAAAAGTTTAAACATGTTAATAATTAGCTGCATCTCAAACTCCAAAGTCTGCCGGATAAATTGTTCATTAATGACACGAAAAAAACCAGAATGGAAATATCGCTTTTCTTCCTTTTTACTTTTTTGATCCTCCACTTTTAACACAATTGTCAATTTCAATTTTATTGTCCTTGTTGTTTGCATAAAGTTTCTAGTGAGTAGCACAAGGGGTTCATAAATGTAGTCAAATGCATTAGTCATGAGGACAAAATCTGGAACAAAGTTGTGTACATAGACTACATGAGAGTTGCCGTGAGCAGCTTTTTTTAATTCAAGTTTTTTTGCTGGGTCGGGATATGCATTAAGCGTATCCAAATTAATTACATCCTGTTGTTCATCTCTTTCAGCACCACCACCTGCTCCGAGCAAAAGTGGAGCCATGCAATAATGAGTAGATAAATCCACTGCAAAGTAGCCGCATCTACAATTGTGAGACTGAATATGAGAGTCCAACTCTGCTCCTTTGCTCGTTGAGTAATCACAACCCTCCAAGCCACAACGATACTACAACAATAAAAAAAATGCAAGAAAAAAAAATCAAGATAAAAAATAATTTGAAAAAGCAACAGAGGGGAAAGAAAGAGAGAGAGAGAGAGAGAGACAGAGAGAGATGATTATAAAGATTATAAAACTCAAAGGCCAAGAGAATAAAAATGAATAATGTATTTATCATTAAGCTTTTCAGCTCTCTTGAAATAAAACTCACCAGCTTGAGGTTTTTAAAGTAGTTGTTGGTAGACATGGTCTGTCCTTTTTTTTATTACTCATGCATAGAAAAATACATTTAGCTGGGAGCAAACTTGTAATAGCTGTAATTATTATTGAATATCATCTCCATCGTCATCATCATCTTCGTCAGACGTGGAAGAAATTGATGCTGCTTGAAGATGATGAATAGCAAAAGTTGATTTGTAATAATGATTTCTAGCAAGGTAGCTGGCAAAAAATGGTTCCTTTTGAAAATTAAATATTCCACTCGCGTGTATTTGCGAAAGTTGATTGTCAGTCAGTTGTGAAATTGGAGTATTCAATACAACTCCAATCATTACATTTTGTTTTTGAAAACGAAGGGGGTGAGCTTTTACAAATGTACACTTTTTACACATATGGCCAACTTGTCCATCTTCTCTACAATCTAAACAAATGCATATTTTACACTCTGAACAGTACAATTTACTTGCCTTCATTTTGCTACTGATTGTTTATTGTTCATGTTGTGTGGTAATATTATTATTTTCCAAAATTGCACTTGCATAGAATGGATCTGAAAAAAATGATGTTTCATGCTCTGATGTAGAAACTTGAGAATCGGCACAAAATTTGCATATATTATTAATTGTACACGCTTGGTTCATTTCATGTTTTAGACAAAATGTAATGGTACAGACACAATCGCATTCACAATAAACAATGTAATGAGGACCTCCGTCTATACAAAATACAGAATTCATTTTTATGGACTTGGAAAAAAAATATATAATATTATAAATCATAAAGATAAAAATCTAAATTGCTTTGGTCGAGTTGAAGGGAAAATGAAAACAAGTGTAATTGAGATGAAACAAGCCTTTTTATAACTCCAAAGTCTTTGTTTCAAAAACGTATTTTAAGAGCCGAGTTTTCAGCCTTGTTTGACGTCATTTCCTCTCCAACGTTTGATTGTGGCGAAATTTTCTTGGTAAATGCTGATTCACAGTTCCTTTCCACCTTTCAAACAGAAAACTACATTTTTTAAAACAAAATTGTGCATCATCTTTATATCATCATCATAATGGAGGACCAATATCGCCCAAAAAATTTTGCCCATTTTTGCAAATGGTTCAACGCAATAAATCACCAAATTGCAAAACCATTTTGTTCGTTGATTATCCCCATCAAAAGAATTGATGTGATGACGGCAAAAAATGTGGCCATTGACTTTAACGAACCATGGCCGATTCCAGGTATTTATTTAATTTGGGGCGCATTTGCCACATTTTATAAATTGCAAATATATAATTTCAACTTGAGCATAAATTGAAAAAACACTTTTGATTTTTTTTATTTCCAGGAATTCATACCGATGCAGAGGGAAAGCTGTTGGTGACCCTTTGTGATCATTCTCATTGTCAGGAGAATGCGCAATTTGAATATCAGCTAGCCGAGTTGATTAGAGCCGAGAAAATTTCCAAAGCTGCAGTCAACTCGATTCGACCCAGATCTTATTGTGAAATCGCAACTGATACTTGCCCGGTTCCAGATTTCAATTTCAACATTGTTGGACAAGGCTGTTGGTGAGACTTAATAATTTTTTAAAAAATTAAAAATGAAATTTTAAAATTATTTTAAAAATTTTTTTGAACAAATTCTTTTTTTTTTTGCTTTTTATTTTTCTAATTTATAGTAATTTCAAGGTGCAGGGCACTTACAACATGATTTTCAACAACGACTCGATCGGCGTGTGGGATAAAGAAAAAAATCAAGTCAAAACTGCTCCATGTTTGCACTTGGCTCCAAATGAAAACGATTTGATTAATCGTGCTCATTTATCATATTATACCTTGGCGAATGGAAAAAACCGGGTTGGAAAATGTCTGCCGGAAGATTTCGGAGACATTTTCCGGATTGGATTGCAAATGAAGATGGCTGCAGATAAAGTCGGTCAAATTGGTCAGCGTGACACATTTCGAATTTGGGCATACAATGCCGCCAACAAGCCATCATTTTGCTGGCTTCCAGAGGACACGCTCCTAATTCCACAATCTGATTTATATACAAAGTTTGAGATTTGTCCAGATGGACAATATCACAAAACCCCCGCCGCCAAAGTATATGACTATGACGGTGCATATATGGATGCTTGCGTAGATTCAAATCCCGGCTTTCATTCTGCATTGTACATGGAGCAGATACTGAAAACTTGGAATCAAACTGGTCGAAAGGGATTCAAAAGGGTCAATTTGGCAAGGGAAGAGGTGAAAATGGCAAAACATCCTTCAATCCAATTACCTCGATTCATCACGAGTTTGTAGTATTTTTATTTAAACTATTTATTCCCATTTCCACAAAGGGGATAAATAAAGGGATAATAAATAAAACGTGGACAAAAAAAATCCAAATGAGATATTCGTGATTTAAAAGTTGTTTATTTGCATTACACATTACAATGCGGCAATTTAAAATCAATTTCATTAACCAAATGGCCATATATTCAAATCTTAATCATAAATTCATTCATTGTGGTTCTCATGTTCATTTTTCCATTAATCCAACTGAAAATTTATTTTTCATCCAACAGAAAAAAATCATAATCTTGCATTTCAACATTATAATCATTATAATTATAGGCTAGGCATTATGTTCATATTAAAAAAGTCGTTTTGATCTTTCGAGTGAGAGATGGAAGGAGAAAAAAAAAGAGAGAGAGGTAGTGAGTAATAATCATCTAGTTTCGAGAAATAAAAAATGCTACGTGCGTCATTGCCAGGAGAAAAAAAAAGGAGACTGTGGAGTAATATTTCATATTTTGATAATATTTTATTACATGTAAAAGATGAACGTCCAATTATTATGCCTATAAAACGAAACGCACCTGCGTTGGATATTCACATTGGTGGTGGTCAATCCACTTTTGCCCTTCACGCTTTGGCGAGCAACGTATTTTTCATTTGCTTGCCTCATCATCATGCATAGCATCGTTGCTTTGTTTCTCTCCCCTGTCCTCGCGTCCTCTTATCCTCGGCTTTGCCTATATCCAAGCGTCTAGCTTTCATTTCTAGTCAGTCCGAGTGGGAGAGCCAAGCAGCAAACAATCATCTCATTGTTGGAGGATGGAGCGGTGGGGGCAGCCATAGCAGCAACAGCATCAACTGTCGAGTTTGACTCTTGTGATTCTCTTGTGCTAGTGTAAAATTGTCATGAGGAGATTTTGATTTTGATTTGGTGGGGTATTGTGAAAGTGAATTGACCAAAGTGGAAAACTCTGGAGAAAATTCAAGGTATTTTTTTACAAAATCACAAAATTTTAAATTGTTTCAGTAAACCAACATTTTGTTGGGGAATTTTTTGTAATTTTGTAGTTGAATAAAATTAAACATTTGCAGATTAACATGTTGTGGGCAGACTATGGTTGAGAATTTTTAACTAATTTTTGAAAACTTTTTTTTTTTAAATTATAGTCAGATTACTTTGATGCGGACTCTGAGGCGGCTCAATTTTCTCTTGTTCCCCTGGTTCATTGACGGATCAATTCTTTCTTATTGTCCAGGCTGTAGTCTCCACTTTTCGCCACAGGCTGCGAAATATTCCAAAAGGTACATTTTTAAAAAACAAACAATTTAAAAATTTACAAGGTGCTTTTATGGATAAAAGTGTTGTGGGCAGATTACGGTCGTGAATTTAAAATAATGCTTAATTTTTTTTTAAATTACAGACAAATGATATGATGATGATGCCGAGGCTATGCACAACCCCAATTTCTTCTCGTTCATTCATGAAGACGGCCGGCTACATTACCAAGGAATAATGTTTAGAGTATGTCATATAATTGTAAAAAAAGTTTTTTGTTTTAATTATAAAAAAATATTTATTGCATTTTGTGACATAATAGTTTTTTTTAGGAAATTTCCTCTGCGAGTCTCAGTGTCCTCCTGCCAATTCCTGGGCCGTCGTTGCTGTTGCTGCTTGCTAGATTCCTTTTCGTATACTGGACATCATCCCATCCCCGTTGAAATTACTCTTGGTGAGTGTCGGTTGTCAAAATGCCAAAAAAATTATTTAGCTTGTCAAAACATAATTTTAAATTAGTCATGTATAATAATGATAATAGTGTCAACGTTTTATTTGATATTTTAAATGTTTTGCAGATTTTTTCATTCAGCCCACTAGAAAATGTCAATAGTGCCATCATTCTCTGCCAATAACCCTCGTCTGCTGCTGATTTTGGCTTTTCCCCATGCAGTTGTTGGTGGCGGAGGATGCTGATGAGGAGGGTCCATGCGCTTTAAAATTCTCCATAGTTTCTCTACATTGTAATACATTTGTCAAACTTTATTTAATTTTTTTTTTAAATTTTTAAACAAAATTTATAATCAAGGCAACAAATGTGTTAAGATTTCAGTGGCGGGGAGACTGGAGGATATAGTACTCGTATTTGCTGCCGTGATCTCTTGCCCTACTCTTGCCGCAACAACTAGGTAAAAATTTTGCTAAATTATTTTCAATAATTAATTTTAAAAATTGTCTGCAATTTTACAAATCAAAAAAGATGATTTTAATTGACTTTTATAAAATTCCTATGAATCATTGGTTTGGTCCCTATTTAATTTATACATTATTTTTTAGATTTGATGTACAACCACAACATTTCATCATCATTACCAGCCATCAGTTTCTACCATTTCTTTTTTGTGAGTCATCACGTCATCTTTTTCAAGATTCGTCAACATCATCATCATGCAAGTATTTGATATCGTATATATAAAATTATAAAGCCAAGGTAGGCTTTTTAATTGTACAAGGAAAAGAGGCTTTTAAGTGTAACAAGCAAATGGGCATAATGGGTTTTTTTTTGTCCTTTGGAAATTAATATACACGATTGATATAAACTTACGATTAGGTTGATTCCGTACTCCAATGTCCTAATATTTAATTTAAAATCATTGGGTCATGAATGTGACCCATGTATACAATAATGTAGGATCAGGGATAAAATCTTTGGTAATCTAAATACACTGTAGGTTTTAATCTTGTTGAGACTCTTTTCCGCTCTTTTAATCCTTTAATTCCTTTTGAAATAGTTCTATATTGATATTTTGAACCCAAACTTGCAGTAAAGTTGTGGTTTTGTCCAGTCTGTATTTCTTTTAAATCTTCAATCATTGCCGTAATTAAAGTTTAGAAACAGTTTGAAACATGAACAGTCTACTTTTGTCTGTTGACACAGATTTACAATGTCATAAATACTGTGCTGAACACTTTTGAAACTGTCATTAATGACTACAAAATCTCTGATGAATGAATGATTATACACAAAAACATTATTTTGATGTAAATGGGATTCGGATGGATATTGTTTGCGTAACTTTTCGTCGAAATCACTATTTTTTTTTCGTTGTTGATGGTTACTGTTTAGAAATTCCAGTTGTATTTCAATAATTTGCTTGTTGTGACCTATTTAATTTTGTCAATAATGTACATTGGCAATCTATATTCAATACAAGTGAGGCTTAAATTACTTTTAATATCATAATTTTTATTATGATATTCATGAGTCTTCTTAGCACTTGTAGTATTTAAATAGCTGACAACATTTTGGCTCTTCCTGTTTTTGATGAGCTGATTGGACATTATTGCCAATTTTAAATACATTTTTCAAAGCCTCTGGCAAGATTGTCACATTTGTGACAACATTTTTACTAATCATTTGGTCGAGTTTTTACATGACTTTAACGTCATAGTCCTTTTCTGACTCCTAGCACTAGTACAAAATTTGCATTTATATAGTTTACAACGTAGGTAGATTATATTAGGTAGATCCCTAGGCAAATTGTCAATTTAGGGACTAAAGCCTGATTGGGATAGTATCAAGTGCACAACTACAAGGTACGTAGTATAGCATATATATCAATAGAAAAAAAAATTAATGTCTTTGATAATCCTTATATTGCAACGGGACATTAAGATAATTTCTGCTTTGATCAGCCAATTTCTTTGTTTGTCAGGGCTAAAGATTGTGCTCATGGAACATGTAATGGGATATTTGTGGACAATGCATTTTCCATATAGATTTTTAATCGTTTTGTATTAAACCACTTTAAACAATTCGTCGCTACAATTTGAGGTATAGCCCCGGGTAAATGTCACCTTTTTTTG
The DNA here is from genome assembly GCA_034700485.1 of Pseudosinella alba. Taxonomy (NCBI): domain Eukaryota; kingdom Metazoa; phylum Arthropoda; class Collembola; order Entomobryomorpha; family Entomobryidae; genus Pseudosinella; species Pseudosinella alba. The sequence goes on along the minus strand of JAQIXQ010002054.1, from coordinate 4,514 downwards.
CAGAGATGCGCACAAACTGACCTACGGTCCGTTATTCTTGTTTTTTTGACGAGTTTTTTAAAACTTTTTTTAACACTTTTTACACTTGGCTTTCGCCTTTTAACTATGCGCTTTGATTGTCTTTTAGAAAGTCTCTAAATGTGTTTGATGAATTTCAAATGGAATTCCTGGAGGTTAGATACCTTTGTTAGTGGGGCATGCAGATAATTTTGTGCAAAAATACCACCATCCTTGTTATTTCATCATTTGAATTTTTTTTGGCAAACTTGTGTTTTGACAGGGCTTTACACTGCCCATACCTGGAGGTTAGATGCCTTTGTTAGTGGGGCATGCAGGGAATTTCCCGCATACACCACCATCCTTGTTATTCCAACATTTTTTTTTGCAAGATTTGCTTTGAAATTGTGAGAGAAATGAATGAACCGAGCTATGCATTCAATCAATTGTCATTCAATTTGTAGACGAGACTTTGATTGACACTACTGTAATAGTACTGAAAATTAAAAAAAAAAAGCAATCCAATGAGACCCACCAGAGAATCAATAGCCGGTATTTAAAAAAATGTAATTTTAAAAACTGGTTTACTTTACTCTGTTTTAGTTTTGAAATGTATAAATGGAATACTTGGAGATTGAATGACATGGTTCACGGGACAGGGAGACAATTGCACAATCCTCGCCATCATAGGTTCTTGTTCTATTTTTTTACAACTTTATCTAAAACTTGATTGATTTGGAGGATATAGTTGTGGAATATTACTTTCCTCATTTAAGTGATAACTCCATCTTTGGCCATTTTATTCCGGAAAGCTTAAAATATACAGTGGGTGGATAATGTGATGACCCACAAGACACAGCTTAGTAATTACAAAAGTCTAGATACAATTGGGTATATTACGAGATTTTGGCATCTCTAAAAGCTTGTTGGGGTCTCCACATGGGAAAATGTACTTGTGCACAATGTAAGTGTACAACTTTGACAATAAAATCAATTAAACTGAGATTTTGATTTTTAATGACCATTGTAGCCCTCTGGTTGAAAGTTTCTTTTTGTAAATGGTTAACGACCTATGCTGATGAAGCAAACTGATATTTTTTGCTTACTTGATTTCTCTGCATTCGTCGGAGCATTTATATTAAAATGCAAAAAGGGCTTTCAATTTCATTTTTATGCAAATTGGTACCTCCCAAGATTTGGGCATTTCCAACAGTTTGTTTGCTTCTCAATGGGGAGATTGTATTGAACACAATGTAAGTGACAATTTAAATTATGAATGTAAACTTTGTCAAAAGTTTCTTTTTGTAAATGGTATCCGACATTAGGAAAATGCTGCTACGTACGAAGCAAAATGATTTTTTTTCTTTGCTTTCTTTCTTTGCACTTCGGCATTTAAATGTAGATGAAAGGCATGAAAGGGTTTTAAAAAAATGTGACTCTATGACATCATCATTTAATATTTAATTGTCTCTTTAGGAAATTGGGAAAAGGCTGCAAAATAACGACTCGTTATTTTGATATTGAAGAATTTGGAGACGCTTTTGTTTTCAAATTTATTTTTGAAAATCTTTCGAATCTTGAAAGCATTTCATTGAAAACAAATTTTCAATTGTTGTCATTTTCAAGCAAAATTTCAATTACTGTACAATGTCAGCGCAGTAATTATGGCAAATGATAAAAAAAATTTAAAAAAATATTTAAAATGGCATTAGAATGAAAATTGTCAATTCTTCCATTTGTTTTGTCATGCATTGACTTTGAATGAATCAAATTATTTCAGGCGAATATTGTTCCGGTAGAAACATTCCAACTTTTCCTGGCCACATTTTTTTTTTACCAAGAAATTTGTAAATGGTAATTATATGTAGTCTCTTGAAATTAACATCAATCAAGCTGTCTTCTGGTCTGGAAATGTAAATCATTTTCATGAATTTTCTCAAATAAATAAACAGTAAATGTAGTACTGTCACCTTGATTCTGTCTTTAGTGTTTGATTGAATGGATGGGAGGGAACGGTCTACAATTGTTGCTCCTTTAGTTATGGATGATCGGATGACTTGGATTTTTTTTTCAGTTGTAATTTCCTTTTCAAGTGCCTCTATATATTGGCAAAATGTGTTGTCTCCTCGCTTTGCATTTCCCTTTAATGATTCGAATTCTGGTCTGGAAATGTAAATCATTTTCATGAATTTTCTCAAATAAATAAACAGTAAATGTAGTACTGTCACTTGTTTATTATTTTGCCGAATAGTAAAAGAATACCCGTGGTTGATCAATGCTAAATTATAATTATATTATATAATTATGATTTCAAAATTCAATAGATGAAGTTACTTTGCAAATGGATTTGAGTGAAGTTATGGGAATTTCTCGTGTTCTCCGGGCCGAGATAACTTTATGGAGATTGTCAAGTGATTTGACACTTTGATTAATCAGATTTGGCCAAAATTAAAAAATGGCCCACACATTTAACCCATCAAACATTCATGACATTGTAACAATTGTTATTAGATATTTTACGAAAATAAGGAGTTGCAAGGAGTTGAACCTGTGTATGCATTAGTTTTACTTTGTACCTTAACCTCTAGTCAAATTGAACGTTCCCTCTTGTAATATGAAAATTATTATTGACAAATTTCTTTTAATGTTATTGTGAAATATATATATAATAATAAAAACTTTTTTATAATAGTAGCAATTCTCATGCGTTTTGATTATTTTTATTTGTGCATATCCACTTTTTAAAATCATCATCATCAGTAATAGTCATCATCATTTTTTTATATTTATTTTTTCACATTCGGTATTAGTCATATATAATAATAATAATAATAATAACAATGTCATCAGAATTCATTAATTATAATAATAATCGTAGGAGGAGGACGAAGAGGATGAGGAGGGAGAGGGGTACTGGGAGCATCAGGAAGGGGAAAGGGGAAAGGAAGAGGAGGTAGTAGTAGTAGTAGTGGTAGAATAGTAATGAGGGAGGCTAGTTGTTTCTGCACATGTAAATAATAATAATAATAATAATTGTATTAATCGTAATCGGAATAAAGCTTGGTTACATCATACTCATAATTATATAAATAATGTCATCAGAATTCACCAATCATAATAATCGTAAGAGAGACAAAAGAACAGATGGGAGAGAGGGATTGTTGATTAGTCATAATAGTAATAGTAGCCTTTTGAGTAGAAATAATTTTTTATTCTAAATTTTTTATTCTAAATTCTAGATTCTTGGAGTGCACATAAATTTTCCGTTGGTCATATGGTGCCAGTTCCTTCTTCTTGGTGTGTTCAGCCCTTCGGGCTTCACACACCAGATGGCACCATACCATAGGCACCGATGCTGGCAACCCTTGACCTTTGCCCCCCCCAAAAAAAAATGATTTTCATACAAGAAAGGATGGTGGTGACTAATTGTTTTTGATTTTATTGATTATTGATGATTATCGATTATTGATGATTTTGCTGATATTCGATTGTTGATTAGTCATAATAGTAATAGTAGCCTTTTGGGTAGAATTTTATTTTATTCTAAATTCTAAATTCTAAATTCTAAATTCGAAATTCGAAATTCTAAATTCAAAATTCCAAATTCACAATTTAAATTCGAAATTCGAAATTCTAAATTCTAAATTCTAGATTCTTGGAGTGCACATAAATTATCCTTTGGTCATATGGTGCCCAGTTCCTTCTTCTCGGTGTGTTCAGCCCTTCGGGCTTTCACACACCAGATGGCACCATACCATAGGCACCGATGCTGGCAACCCTTGGCCTCCACCCCAAGTCTGTGACTCGAGATGACATGAAATGCTTTAGCATGAACAAGATACCCCTTAACTTTACTAGCCTTGAATAACACTAAGCCCCAAGAAGCATCCTCTCTTCTCTACAACATTACAGGATAGGGAATTTCATGAGGTTCGAGAAGCAAAATCAACCCTTTAACAAGGAGTTTACATAAGCAATGGTTCGAAAGGATAACTATCATTTAAAAGTACACCAAGTTTTTGAGTAGGAAGAAACCAAAAATGTCCCTGCTCCTTCAGTTTTTCACTATTGCTCAGTTGCAAATTATATATCCGTCTTGTTACATGAATGTAAACTCTTATTCTTGTAGATACTTTCTATAATTATTTTAGTCAATTTAATGTTCCCAATATTAAAATATATAATTGCTTTCTTCCATCATGATTAACGTTTGATAACTTGACTAATTAACTGCAATTAAAAGGTTATCTGCAACTGGAAATTATCGTCAGCAATCGTAGTTATCAAATGCCTTCTTCGGGATGAGAGAAAAATCAAGTGAGAATGGAGTCTTGAGTAGTTCGAAGCATGCCATGATCTATCTGTTATTTTAATTTTTTGAGTACAAGTTACGTCAAAGTCAAATTACGCCATCATGAAGGATAAGTGCATACAATAGTGAAAACGTTTGGGGAAGATGGATTTATTGAATTGGAAGTTTAGGAGTTTAGATTTTAGAATGCAATCGAACTCTGGCG
>JAQIXQ010002053.1:0-11810 GCA_034700485.1 Pseudosinella alba | reverse complement strand
TTAAAACTGGAGTTGGTTTGCATGATATATGCACGTAATGTCATGGCAATTTGTAATAAAAATGGGTAGTTTCAAATAAACGATCATCTTTGCTTACCTAATTACGGTGTTACTTCCCTTTCCATTATTATTATCAACATAACCGTTGTCAACATCAATTAGCTGGAAGGATATGCTCTCTTGATTATCGTTATACCGAGATCCCGGCTCCTTCTTTCTCCACGAATTTAACAGTTCTTCCGTTAATTGTTCGTACTTCATTTGGGCACCTTTCACATTATAGTCCTCTTGGCCAGAAGAACACTTCAGCAGGTTGGGCATGGTGATTTGAAATTTATTTAAGCTTGTTTAGGCAATATTATATTATACAGGCTGAGCGGATTGTTGTAATTATTAAACTAATGCAACTTGGGCCGTAAAAAGTATGCCTAAACTGGTTATGCCGACAGATGCATTATTTGCTGATAACCATCTACAATCTCAGGCTGATGAAAACTGGGTTATTAAAATATTTTAAATAATTTATGAATGCACCCTGAAATCACAAAATGACATTTAGTTACGAGGAATAACATAACTGAAATAATGGATTGCTCTGCCTCCTGCCCAGATGGATATTCTTATACAGGTGCAGGAGTTGATGACGATGAGTATGATGATATTAATTTTGGCTGCTTTTCATGTCCCATTTACATCTCATGGCTTATTGCAACCAAAAGGAAATAGTTAGGGATTTCAGGTAGTCATACCATCGGCATTAGTAATGTCTGTGTTCAGTGCTCGAACGCTGAAAATAAGGTGTTTTTACCCCATACTTACAATACATGATATGATATAATGTTAATCCTCATCCTCATCCTTAAAGCTAGTTGACCTGTTCTTATCTTCAATTCAGCACATATTTCTCAACAAGCAGACCATACCCATCACATACGTTACACGCAAATGAGCATTTTATTTTCAAAGTCCATGCTCTCTGTTTTTGCTGCCAATACACAAATGAGATTTTCCCTCAATGCTTCTGTTTTCAGCTTTAAAAAAATGGCAGATTATACCAGAAAGTTTGTTAGTGGGTTCCGAAATGGCCAGGTCAGGCAAAACGGCTACAAGTCGTATTCTGAGAATTTTTTAATTTTCTCTAACTGTTAAATGTGGCTTTTGGGTGGGAAATATCATTAACGTATTGACAGCAAAAACATAGAGCAGGGACAAAAAAACTGCTAATTTGCGTATCGTGTGTACAATCAAAAATTCAGTTTTAGATAAATAAGCAGAATAAATATATTACCCGAGATAAATTGTCGGATTTAAAATAAAGATCGTATTTGAGATAAATTGTTAGCATAAACATGACTTTTCAACATACATACACTATTCAAGGTAAATTGTAGAATTACAATTTTATCAATGACTAGAATTTCAGAACAGGAATGAATGTATTATTCGAGATCAATTTTCAACCACCAAATTAAGCCAGAAATAAGGACCCATCCAGGTCATTTTCAATCTACGATTTTCGTTGCTCTTCTTAATTCTACTTTAAAAAAAACTATCGGTATATGAATTATGTCGTCTTAGCCAACCTTGCCTCCCGAACTAGCTTTCAGAACTCCGGGACAAAGTATTTTTTCAGAATATTGTTATGAAATTTTGTTTATGAAAAATTTACGAAAGTTCAAAATATGACAATATGCTAATTGTCAGAAGAAAAATTATATAATATGAGAAACTTCGTCTTTCAATTAACTTCCGTATCGATAACTAAAAAAATGAACACGAAATTGGGAGGCAAAATTCTATTAATATTTCATTAAATAATTTAATTAGTGTAATTAGTGGATTGCCTAAGGATTTTAAAGTTTATTTAGGATCTAGCTCCCATCCGTTCCTATTATGGACATCAAGACATGCGGGGCAATCAAGATGGAGCGATCGAAGTTGTCAAGTGGCCACCGGGGCTGCCCTCCATGACCGCTTATGATGGATACGAGATCGTTGTCAATAAATTGATTGAGGATAGCCAAAAGCTCAACATTCTGGATTATTTCAAGAAAGCAGCAGAACCGGAAACGGAGTTTACCTCCTCCTCCGACAAACTCCGGCTTCTAGGCTACTTCCGAAAACATGCAGTCCTACAATCAAGGGGCGGTAGTGGAGTCGGATTATTTCAGCTCGGCCATGCTACGATCCCGTGACATCCAACTTGATGCAGGAGGTATCCCTACTGCCGCAAAAAACATTGAATCCGCCACTGGGCAGATCATTGAATCCGCCATTGGGCAGATCATTGAATCCGCCATTGGGCAGTTCATTGAATCCGCCATTGGGCAGTTCATTGAATCCGCCATTGGGCAGATCATTGAATCCATCCACCACCTGCTGGCAAAACCCGAAAATGTTCCAGTCATCATCCAATCACTTCGGGGAAGATTTGGACAACCCAAGTTTGTCCTGGAGGCCTTAGCTAACAAGGTGAAAGCAGCCCCATCCCCCAACAGCTCAAAATCAGAAACTAGCATAGAATTTGGGACCTCAATTCAGGCTCTGGTAACCACCATCAAGTCCTATGATCAGACGGCCTACCTTCACTCAGTGGACCTCCTATCAACTTTAGTAAAGAAGTTACCCCCTGACTTGCGTACAAACTGGTACACATGGCTGGATGACAACGAGGAAAGGAAGGAGGATCTTAACACTTTCAGCATTTGGATTACCAAGAAGGTGAACATAGCCTACCGTGACCATGACCCCAGCCTTTGCGCCACCGATGACAAGCCAGCCAAGCCGAACCGCCATGTTAGTATAGCAGCCGGAGGTGATGACAAGAAGAAGAACTTAGCCTTCTGTGTCAACTGTAAGTTGGAAGGTCATCGTGGTCGAGAATGCAGGAAGTTCGCCTCCCTGAGTATGGAAGAGAAGCTTCAACTTGTGAAAGACAAACGACTTTGCTTCAGCTGCCTCAGGTCTGGACATCGTACTGGTGACTGTAAAAGCAAGAAACAATGCACCGTCAGGTGCAACCTGACTCAGGTTGCACTCATCATCATCATCCCACTCTACATGTCAAGGAGGGATCACAGCCCGCCCAATCTAGGAATGAAGAACCTACTACAGAAGCTAACGAAGCCCCTGCATCGCACATCGGTACAGTTAATAAAGGAGGTGCGGTGCTACAATTTGGAAAGTGCGGTCGAATTCTTTCAAAGAGTTAGCTCAGAAGGTCAAACAAGGCACAATTCTGAAGCTAACAAACCAAAGACTACTTCCCCCTAAATTAATACGAATTTAACTACTTTTTATGCTAACAAGAACGGGCTAAATTAAGTCATAGTAATTTGTCCGCATGGTCCTCATCTGATGTCCGTATGTGTTTTGGATTGTAGACGTTTTATCCGGACGGTTTGGCAAGAAGTCGAATGCCCAACTACGGAACTGCCCTATGGCAGATTAAGTGAACTGCCCAAGGGCAGATTAGGTGAACTGCCCACTATTACAAAGTTTCACACAAATACTACTTCTTCCCATTTTGGATTCCTGATCGGAACAGTTTCGGATAGGGTTTGCATTGCTGGTGTTTCTTATTTTTTTCGTTTCCACCTCACTCTTCTCTTCAAGCTATGTGGAGTTTAGATTTTACCCGTCTCGAAAAAACATGAAAATCCTAAATCTGCCCTTCTTAAGCTTGCGCCTTAAGCCAAGCCTAAGCTTGAGGAATCTGCCGTATGGCAGATTGGAGAATCTTTTATCAAAGCGGGCTCCGGAAACTTCTTAATATCGTAGGTCGTAGAAGTCAATGTGAATAAGGTTAAAAAATACAATATTGCGGTACATAATTTCTCCGGGAGGACAACTCATTCATTTGGAGAAATTGACATTTTGGTGTAATATCGCAGATACAAGATCCCTATTTCCATGCGAAATTATGAAATGCCACCATTTCTAGCATCTATGAGATCTCTGCTAGGATCAAATATTTAAGATTGCATGGTTGTTTTGATTAGCAAAATTTGCTCATTGATGACATTTAATGTCATTGATGTGATCGATCACTATCTCGAGTATGCCATAGGCCACTGCTAAAAGAAAATAGCAGAGGCTAATATTATGACCTTTTGGATATTTTGCACTCCTCTTTCCCTCATGACTATCAAATCCAATCGCGAATGAATTACAAAGACCGAAAATGATTATGCAGCTAAACTAAAATATGTTATGTTATGTTAGCTCTTTATTACAGTGTTTACAAAATTCAGGCAATACAGATTACTACTGATCTCCCGCCTACCTACAGTAAAACTCGATCAGCGAGATAAGCGTTCACGAGTCTACACATATACTGTCTTAACTAATATTGTTTGCCAATCCATATAAATAAACTCTAAATTAAGAATAGTAATTATAACATACATTTGGTTCATTGTACATGTAAATGGTACAATGAAGTAATACCTATTACTTACATTGCAATAAGACGTCTTCCACAATTCAAAATACCTCCGGGAAGAAGTTAATTGTTTATGTGATTCGAATGAATAACCGAAGCAACAATTTAATTGGCACACCACATTTTTGGTGACCTAATGAATTTTGGAAAAATTAGAAATAGTATAATATGATTCATAATACAATGATTTTATTTGCTATCCACTGGTTACTGCCAGTGGATAGCAATCCGCCACAAGGCGGAATCTGTGGAAATCAATATTTCATAAACTAACCAACTCAAAAACATAAACTTAAATGACCTTATGGAGTAGAGATTATAGCACTTAACGGACTATTTATACTACTTGCTAATGGACGTTACAAAACAATGATTAAATGTAGCACATATACCTAAAAGATAGCCACAAAATCTGACAAAAACATGCTGCTGAGAAACAATACAATCTTAACCATTAATCTTTTTTTCTTAGTCCGAATCAACTTCGTTAATCATGAGTTTATCACTTCCGTTTGTTGTAGATTCCTGAGTAAGTTTCCTTTTCCTCGATCGAGTAACTATGTGGGAAACTTGTCCATCTTCATTATCTGGACCTTCAGGAAATCCAATAATTTCCTCTTCATTATGTTCTCCGGTTGCCTCTTTGGACTTTTTTGGACGAGAGCTACATTTACGCTCTTTCACTTGCTTTACTATTCCAAGCCCATTATTTTCTTTCGGGCATTTAAAAGTGACAACATCTCTGCTTAGACCCAAATTAATGTGCGTAACTTCACCCATTGCTGGAAACTGAATTTTGTTGTTGTGATGTTTCACATGCTTGTTCATATCACCAAATGCTTCACACATCTTGGTACACTTAGCATGTAAGCAAAAAGGCGAGTTTTTTACTCTCAATTTATTTAACAAGCAAACAAGGAATTTTACAACTTCATTAATGACGTGAAGGGTAGCTCTCTCAAATTCATACAAAGTCAATTATCAACAACCCGAAATGCGCAATTTCCATTGTGTTTTCGGTCCTCGATAACAATGAAATGCACTTCTTAAAATAATTTTCATCCTCCATTTGATTAGCCAGCAATTAGTCAGTCAAATCTGAGGATGACCGATTTTGCAAAATGACATGCAATAGGCCTGTTTAGTTTATCGGAGGATGCTGCCGGCAAGATAATGCATATTATGCAACCAGAAACTGGTATTTTGAACTTTTGAGAATCCCCAGTACAACTTGATAAGTGAGCTTTTCTGTTCAAGCTATGTTCCAGAGACAGGGTAATACTGAAATCAATCACATAAGCTAGAAAAGTTCATTTTGAAGGAGAGTTCCATGAGTAAAATGGCACTTGCGGAACTGGATGGAATACGGACAACGATTTCATTAAACTATGATCGTAAATGTTGAATTGATTACGGCAGTGAAGCTGGTTAATAAGCAGCTTGCTGCTTACACAATCTATTTCACACAATAGTTTATAGTGGCACAAGCAGTTAATTTTAATTTACGGAGTGGGTTTCGACATGCGATGCTAATAAATACAACATACACTAGACATTATAAATATGAACAAAAAAACATTTACGCGATTGTTACTACCGAGGAGCTCACCCTGCGTTAATGGCTGTTTGTTCCCGCTATAATGTAAGTCTCCGACTTAACACAAGTTATGAATGGGTTATGAATGAAGTTCATCTGAAGGTCGCCAGTCAAATACAGCAGAAAGTTGTAATATCATATTACTAATATGTGCCCTCATAAATAATCTTAATCTCTTGTTCCTTCTTGAATTACATGTATTGCATATTCAGTGAAGTTACGATATGTATAGCAGCTGCACATGTACAATTAGTACAATATCCACCTTTTGAATAAATTTTCCTTATTCAATTACATAAGTTGAATCTCCAAAAATTGAAATCATTTAATATTTTGTCCGATGATTTGGCGGATTTACTGCATGAAAAAGCCGAATGAATTTACATATAATTGCTACAAAATTACTACAAGTAATCCAATAATTTGGGTTGGTTTTGAAGTGTAGATACATTTTGAGAAATGGTTACTTAATAGACATTGTTCCTAAAAGCTAATATATTCTGACCAGACTAGTAATTTAGTAGATTTCACATTTTATGTTTATTGCAGCTGCTCATTCAGCAGTGAATGAAAAATTGTAAACGATTTCTAACCTTTATATCGCAAACGGTGCTCTCAGAAACTAAACATTACCAGTATTTTCTTCGGGGATTCAACATTTTTGAGGTCGAAATTTTAATTACAGTTAAAATTTCATTGAAGAAACAGGGAACCGCCGAGAATGTGATGTTAGTTTGTGGGCCTCGTATAAATTTGTTTTGTCACAATAAGCATTACTAAACTTCCCGACGTCAAGTTTAATTGAATAAATATGTAGTTTTTAAAAATCAGTTTGCTGGGGATCGTTGTTCAAAAGGAAATCGAAATGATTGGAATATTCCGGATTCTCTTCTTGTATTTCCAAATTGTCCGCTGAGTCATCCGGAGCTACAGGGGTTGGTTGTGTGGTTGTGTGGTTGTGGTACTTCCTATTGTGGTAGTTGCTAAAGTGGTTGTCGTGGCTGACGTTCCTGGCCCGCAGACAAGGTCCCTAATGCACAGGGAGGTATTTACTTGGCTTATGCACAGGCATAATGTGCATGGAAAGGTTGGTGGACGCCAGTAGCTTAGTGGCTCGCATGGAGCCAAAAGTACCGTGGGAATCACATGCCGTCCTATTGTTACTAAAAAAAAACACGGGATTGAAATCAAATAATTTGAACAAAAAATAATGTATGAAGAATGGATTTGATAGTATTTAAAACGAACTTCCGTTAGAAAATATTCCTTGGGAATACATGAACGCCTGGACCCAAAGAAGTAACATGACGACCTTTTCCTTTCCCATGTTGCCTATTGGCATAAACTGAATCGCAGTTGCCTGGTAGTAAAACAAAACAAAATTTATGGGAAATCGAACGATACACCAACCTTTCGGAAACCAGTTTAATACTTAGAAATGATACATGTTATTAATATAATGGGAAACAAAAAAAAATGGAAAATCAAAATTTTGTGATGATGACAAGGCACCTGTATCACAAATCAACTTGGGCAGCTCTTATAAATATTGCTCGGTTGATAGAGCTAGCAATAAATGATTGACATGAACCCTTGCTCATGCTCAATAAACAGTTAACTAACTGACATTATGTTGAAGAGTTTCAATACTTTCGATGTAAAAGTGAGTTATTTAGGTAACCTGAATCAAATCATCACTTTTCCACTGGACAAGGCGCATGAATTCACACAAAAATTTCCCTTTCTGCATCCTCCTCTTCCTCTTCCTCCTCACCCCCTCCAATGTTCCGTTCAACATCTACTTCAATATGCTGAAGAGTGGGCGATGACTTTGATGATGAATCCTGGGGGTAGGACCGACCACTTGAGTAATTGCAATGGGGAGAACATCCTTGGAAACTACTTTCAGGGTTCCCTTTCGTGATCTCCTCTTTCTAAGCCTGTAAAGCCTTCCCGGCCCTTTGCGGAAGCTACATCTATGGCCATGTTTTGACTTGCGAAATTTGACTACAGCATTCCATCCAAGTTGCTCGTCTTGATATGTCTTTCTTCTCCCCAGCCATTCTCCCTTCCCAGTCACCCCCTCATTCAAGATGAGGTAAAGCAATGGGCCTACTATGGTGTAGACAAATTTAAAGCAGGTCAGCATATTCATCCACAATCCAAAATATGGAATCCCCACCCGCTTATATTTAACAGCCGTATGATGCAGAGCATCAAACCGGGTGGGAGCCATATTAAAATATATGCAATGGAATGGGCGTAGATGAATCGGACTCTTTCCGTTTTCCGCAGTATCTTATCATTTTTAATTAGGTGGTGGTGGAAGAGATAATGAATATGGGTTCTGATCTGGAACATTCCTATTTAGCCAGTAAATAATTTAACTCGGATTTTATTTACATAGTTGAATTACACACATGTATTTCGATAAGCAACATTTGACTTGACTTACCGTAAACTGCATAGACTGCTGCCTCACCCTGATAGATCAAAAACTTGGACAGCTCGTAGGCCAACGTGGCACCAAATTCCTCAAACAGTTGAACCTGGGAGTGAAAAGTGCCCAAATCATATTACATTAAAAGAAAACGAAATAAATGATAGCTAAATAGACAGTGTTAGCTTTCTCCTTACGACCTGCGAGCAGTGACCAGAATTCAAGTCATTTTTCACTATGAATAACCTGATACAATTGACAAAGCCAGCACATGCCCATATTGCGAAAATTGTCCGGCAGATAAGGAGTTTCCCCATTGAGACCCGGAAGGACTTGACACTTTCATAAGCAATGCTCACAACATTTAAGGGAAATGCGGTGTACACCGTATCTGCAAAGAAGAACAATGATCTTGACTATTTTTCACAAAAAAATATTGTCAGTGTTTTTTAAATTTACGCAACATAAAAATTCTACTCACTTCGGAGGAACGACACGAAAAATATCCGACTCTCATTTTATCTGCGACGTCAAGCGGTTGCAGGAACGAGTTGCAGATTCCCAAACATGAGAAGTGGCCAACGAGATAGCTGATGGGTCTGAAATATTTAGGTAAATCATATAAAATTTTTAAAATTGGAGTAATTTTGTACTTTGAACATGTTTGAAATTTAAGCCTACTTTAACTTCTTCCTAGGCTCTCCCAAGATGATGATGTGAAGCATTCTCATGTTAGCAACGGCGCTGACAATACTCAACATTAGGATTATCACGGAGTCGGAAATTGTTCGGGGAAAGGTTTCCAATCCTGTTGAAAGCGAAAACGGTCCATGTGTCCTCACTTCAGTCATTTTTACAAGGATCCCATTCCCAGCATATTTTATATTTTGATGATATGATGAAATGCAAAGTAAGAACTTCCTGTCTCGCCACAGGTGAAAGCAGGAATGGACTGAGGAGCTATGACTGGACTCTCCTAAATCGTAAATCTCAATGACAAAGATATCTTATTGGAGAAAGGTGAGTCCTCTCCTTGCTACTTTCTCAAAGGTACACATATAATTTCTTGAACAATATCAGATCATCTTACCCGTCGGACAATGCAGATTCTGGACATCCTACTTAAAATGTGAATGAACCATGTTACCTGGTTTGATTTGGCTCGCGTTAAATTGGAAAGAGTTCCTTTTGCAGTTTGACAAGATATGATATCCAAATGAGACCCAAGAGAAAGTTACATTTGGTTAGGATGTGTTGCCGACATCGTCCCGGAATATATAAGAAATGAAATTATAAACCGATTGACTATTTCCGTTCATTGGTTCAGATCATATGTGGTTCCTGGAAAAATTGCTAGACATTTACACTCTATAGTTGGACTGGGCAATATGTCTATGGAGACGAAACTGCGTAGGTTGATGATGGTAGATATTGTGAATATGACGAAGAGAAAATGAGAACTGGGAATACTTAAATTTGCATAGTTCCATGACTTGTTCAATTTTATTTTATGATGTGAACATGACAACACATATTAATGGTAGTAATGTACTAATAGAAATTCATGGACATGTATAAGGAATAAAAATATCTTTTCCGAGATGTCCATCGGTTTCAGAGGTGATTTTCCGGGAACATTTTTCCCATCTGCCCAAAGTGTTGAACATATCATCGGAACATATAAGTAGAAATACATCTGAATCAAAACAAATATAAACGAATTCCAAAATAGATTTATGGTAGGGAATGCATTTTCATCCAGGTCAATTTCATTTAGTCAGCCGGTTGTGTCCATTTATCTTCCGGCTCCTTTAGCATTAGATGCGCAGGCATTGGAAGGGGAGATTGACAAGTTAAATCAGGAAACTCGTGTCTAGTATAGCAAACAATGAGAATTTTGAAATTGGGGCTGGCGTCCCTTTTGATGAGCAGATCAAGTATAAAATATGAGGGCACTCACCGGTGAAAGTCCAAAAGTACAAATGAGATTAGGAAGTTAAATTTAGCCACTGCAAAAGCATTTGTAATGGGAACTGATATGCAAAATAACGAAGGAGAAAGGTATATGACGGGAAATTCATGTTACTGATTGTGAGTAATGAGAGGAATATGATATGTATCTCCTCGCCATTAAAATACCTAATCGGCATCTTGGCATTGAAGCAATAACTGAACAGATCCAAATATGCACCTATTTAAAATTTATGAGTAGGGAGAATGGAAAATTCTCACACCTTCTCATATGACCCAATGGAAGGAAAATTAAGGCACTTGTTCGCAATTACGGCTTGTTCAGATTCAATTTCACTTAAGAAAATTTCGTGTGGATGTGAATGATATTTTAAATTGTAACTGGATAGGCTAAGGTTGGTAGTAACTAGAATTGTTCCAATTTGTCGACTAAAGTTGAATATTATTGTCAAGTGTAATTAATCCAATAATAATTGCATCTCATATTGAATATTTTTATTTAACTTCCATTATCGCAGGAAACAGTCTGCATTCATGGCCAACTTTAATATTGATGGCATGTGAGTTAATGAAATGTGAGCTAAGTCATTGTCATCATTAAATTTTGAAAATGAAATGGTTGAAAATACGAGATTGAAAAAAATGATGTATTAGAAAACCGATTGGAAATATCAGATGGAAAGAAAATCTTGATCGGAATTTGTTTCCGGCGAATGAAACTTAAATCTTGTCCGAATCAAATATCAGGAACATTTAATGGAATGGGAACTGACCAAGCAGCACTACCACGGGAAATTAATAATACATTCAATGAAATTGAGATGTTTTTTTTTTTGGTAAACTAAACTGAACATTTGTTCATTTTCTGGTAATTGTCCTGAAACTTGAGTTTTGACTGAATGCGAGCATACATGATTTTTACATAAATAAAATAAAATGGCTTCTCTAATTTTTCTAGGAGTAAATGTGAATATGGCAAAGGTATGCTTTTTATTTATTTGAATTGGATGTAGCTCTTTGGAAGTTTTAAGTTTCGTGCTGAGCGAAAAAATAAAACAAATGAAATTTGGCATGAGCTTAAATTGATGGAAATTTTTAATTACTCGGGTGACTACCCGAAAAATAATACAATGAACAAACACATCAAAGTTTACTACTGATTGACATACAGCGTAAACGGCTGTGTCCCTAAATACTCAGGGGCTGAGATCATAAATGATTAGTGATGGGGACATCACCAATCCCTGGATCATGTCTACTTACAGGGAATGCAGCGAATGACAATAGTTCCAAAGTAGCCGTTTTTGTCAAGGTAGACTCTCGGCTAATTTCCTCAAAATAACTTTCATCGGCAAGTG
>JAQIXQ010002052.1:0-11813 GCA_034700485.1 Pseudosinella alba | reverse complement strand
TGTTGCCATCATGAGGCAGATTTTTGATTCCAGGTTCCTGTTTTTATCTAGCATTGATGAATAAATTATATCGTCGTTTAAAAGTAAAATATGAAACCACAGGAGGAAAGGAAATTGTGAAAGGTGTTCGGGAATGCTAAAAATAATATATATTCTGATAGGTATGGCATATCAATGTATGCGTGACTTCAAACAACTAGGCATTGTTTTTTTAAAAAAATCCTCATTAAGTAGGGAATTGTTTTACTCATATTTTAATAATCTAATTAATAATTTAATAATAATAATTTAATAATCAATATTTTAGTTCCACCAGTCAGTTACGTCACTAGTTCCAGGAACATGGGTGGAGTCCAATATAACTCTCCTATACAATTAATGCGGAATGCAATGCAACAGTTGGTGAGAGAGCAACGGAATGTGTTTGTAATACGGGATGGATCGAATCTGAAAACAGGACTTGTAGACTGGCACATGGTAAAAACTGTTCCAATGAATTGGTTGGGGACATCGAGCTAAATGTTAGTATATGTTAGCAAGCGGAATGATTCATATAATAGGATGGATTTGTTGTTCGAGCTCTTTGCACTTTGTCGTATTATAATAGCTATATTATTTTTAGCTGGTAAATTATTTCATGTTATTTGTATCAAAATTGTGGATAATGGCAGCATTTGTCCTCAAGTGCACAACTGCGGAGATGAATAATCGTCAATCATTAACATCATTGATGATTGATGATGATATCTTAGGCCAAGTAATGTGTCCTCATTTATAAGGAACCTTGCGTAGATAATGGTAAAAAAAAACAAATCGTACTCACAATTTTTATTCATGTTAATATTCATTAAAATGGATAGTGGACCAAACAGACCTCAAGAAAATGTCATATGTTCTCAGCGATATATCAGCCAAGTTAAATATATATCTCTACCAGCAATCAAGCTTTTATGACGATATGATATGATGTGATGGGACTCACGTTCACTTTTGTAGACGCTGCCACTGAGATATATTACTGAGATATGAAATATATTATTGTGGCCATTTAAGCTTAAGCTTAGGTTGACTATCAGCAAGACCATAATGAGTACCGAAATTGATGAGATGACATGACTTGACGTCCACTGAAACATATTTTCAATTTGTCATACATTATCATATCATTGAAATATTCCGAATAATATTATTAACATGGGTCTCATGCTATCCAGGATCAAAACTATCGCATGTCTGACCACTTTTTATCAGTCCCGTTCTGCAGTTGCAAATAGGTGAAATATCTAAAGTTATGTCTGGCAGTTGAGATAAGTTTTATGTTTGTGGTTTAGTCGATTTACTTCTTTAAGACTGGACAAACTTCAAGATAAAAAAACTCACTTTCTGCTTCCAACTTCAGTTCATAACCTGACAAGAGCAAGTAGGATTCTTGTTCAGCTCATTACATTTTTTGAAGCTCATGTAATACTTTTTTTTTACGCTTTTTGTGTAAAACAGCCTCATAAAATCAAATTTTTTTTAAAAAAATCTCGTATATTTTTAGTTTTCTGAACCAGGTTGAAATTGTCGTAAACCAACATTGCAACTTGCAACCATTTCTTGGAATGAAAATGGCGCTGAGAAGCAAAATAACCCAAATGGGATTACTGCTCCCCATTTTTATCACATTATTGTCCCCTGTTCACTCGCAACTGGGTGCTTCATTCGGAGAGCCCTGCGGGGAGGACATCCTCTGTGACCCCAGTGCCCTCCTATCCTGCATCAACGGTTCCTGCACATGCATCAAGCAGAAGGAGATGAGCTTTGACGATGCCAAGAAAAAATGTGTTGTAAAATCCGGGGAGAAGTGCGACTACAGCCAGCAGCAGGGGAAGTTGGACTGTGTGAAAAATGCTATCTGCAACCAAACTGGGTATTGTGAATGCAACAGCAGAAGATATGAACGGAACGAGCAATACTTTGGGAATGGGGAAGGACACTGTGTCTCCAAAGGGATGGGAGGGGACAATTGCACTTCCAAGATCGGATGTCGGGAAGATTTTCTGTTGTCATGTGAGAACGGGATATGTGCCTGTGATTCAAGCGTTTCCATACTGGACAGAAAAACCAATAAATGTGCCTTTCGTGCTGGAGTTCAATGCATGTTTGGCAACGGATATCCAAATTATGGCCAAATGACATGTGTCTCTGAATCATCTTGCGAGTATACTAGACGTGGACAAGAGTATCATTCTCAATGCGTATGTTATCCGGGCTATCTTCAATCCAATGCTGGAATTTGTCTATCCTCCCATGGAACAAAATGTCAAGGAAATACTCCATGCCATGAGGAATTTGTCTGCATCAATGCAAGGTGTCAATGCCCATTTCCCTCCCATCAATATTTTAATTCCACCATGGGGAAGTGCGTCAGTTACTTAAGGGGACCTTGTTCGAGGAACATGGATGGGGTTCGGGTCACCTGGCCTTGTGGAAATAATGCGGAATGTAATTCAACAGTTGGGGAGGGAACCGTGGAATGCTCTTGCAAGGATGGATGGATCGAGTCTGAAAAGCGATCTTGTAGACTAACGTTTGGCCAGCCTTGTTCAAATGAATTGATAGAAAAGGTAGGAGATCGGCACGGCTGTGATCCAATTGGTGGACTTGTGTGCATAAATGATAAATGTGCATGTCCAGGACTCCAGTTTTTTGACGAGAACAAGTTTAAATGCCGTGGACTTTTGGGAGCAATTTGTTCTGTGGATCAGGATGGATTTTGTGCGGATGTGACCCAATGTAACAAATTCCGCGGGGATGATCTTGGTGTTTGCCAGGGATGGAAAATATAATATTACTATCGGTCATGCATGCAAAGGAAGCATAATTATTTACATTGCCATAATTATTTTATTCGTAATGTGTGCCGTCATTGTCGATCATGTATACAACTTTATTATTTCAAATGTTAATATAATATTATGATTAACTCACTATCAGGGTGTGAATTTAGGAAGGATATATTAATTTATCCATTTAACCTGTCAAAATGGTAAAGAATAAATTCGGATAAAATGATATATTGTCTTCGACAAAATAGGGACAAGATACAGATATATGACCCTAAGGATAAAATTCCTTAAAATAATAGCAATGTGGTCGAATTTTTTAATTTATCCTTTCCAACGTTTAAACATTTTACCAAAAGCCGATAATTTATCCTAGTTTAAACATATATATCCGTTGAATTTATCTTTTGAAGTTTAAACTTCATCGCACCCTGATCACTATACTATATTAGGTATTATTATTAAACACACTCAAATCATTTTTTTACTTTCCGGATTTGATAAAAAAAATGTATTCCTTTAAGCAAGCTATAAAATTCCTAAATGTTATAGTGAACGTAATTAAACGGTTGAAAAATTGTTGTTATTTACAATGTACATTTACTTCATGAATAATCTTAAACATATGCATGCATAACCAAACCATGCTCATAAATTGAGACAGGAGTGGATAGAATGAATCAGTTACAGACCAAAGGGGAATAATTATGGGATCGCTGAGGGCAAAGTTTGTCCGATATATTCGTTTCATATTGGACAAAATTCATGTTCAGTTGTATGGGCGGTTAACACGCTATTCATGATATCTGACAATAATTTAAATAGGAGCACAACCGATGAAATATAAAAATCCTTCAACTGGTAGGATGATACGTGAGTCAAACCAAATCATATTATAAAATCATCATAACTTTGCTGGTTTATTTTTCATATCATGTTTGTATAATTTAGTAATTTACATTGCATGAGAGGGGTTTCTCGTAATCTTAATTTATTTCCATACGGCATATATTCACATTTTTATTATTCGCTTGTGTATCATGCAAACGATGTAATTTTTTCAAGTAATACCGTCTCCTCCTTTATCTAGGTATATCTTTACATGACAAAAATATATTATTGATTAAATTCCTACAGGCGCTGCGGTTGGTTCAATGCTGATGGTCTACTTGGATAAGTTGCACTCTTAACCATACTTCATATAGACATGGAACTAAATAGCCAAATAGCTCGAATGGCATCATTCACGATGCTCATGTTCATACTTGCATCTCTGCAGCCTCTGGTTTACTCACACACAGAATTTGGTGTCACTTTTGGGGAATCCTGTGGGACCGACATTAAATGTGACCAAAGTGCCCTCCTGTCATGCATAAATAATTCATGCAATTGCACCAATCCAAATGAAATGAGATTCGACAAGGATGTGAAAAGGTGTCTAGTAATTTCCGGGGGAAAGTGCGACTTGAGCAATCCCAAGCAAGACAAGTTGGACTGCGTTAAAAATGCATTCTGTAACACCACCGGATATTGTGAATGCACCAACGACAAAGATGAACAGTACATTGGGAATGGGGAAGGGAACTGTGTCCCCAAACCTGTAGGAGGGGAAAAGTGCACATCCGATATCGGATGCCGGGAAGATTTTCTCTTGTCATGTCAGGATGGGATATGTGCTTGCAACTCCAGTATCGGCATTGTGGATCCGATCACAAAGAAATGTGCACTCCCTGCTGGGGCCTCATGTAACAGCCACCAACAGAGCAACTGTGTTTCCAACTCAGTTTGCGGTTATTATGCAATTCAGGAAGAACGATGCTTTTGTGAGCAGTCCAATGGTCCGGGCTATGTGAAATCCAAAACTGGACTTTGCCTACTCTCCCATGAAGCCCGTTGCCAGGGAGACATGCCATGCCATGAGGAATTTGTCTGCTTCAACGGAATCTGCAGATGTCCATTTTCCCCTCATCAGTATTTCAATTCGTCCATTGGACGATGTGTCAGCTATGTTGGGGGCCCATTTTTGGGGAACTTGCGTGGCATTCCATATGCCTATCCATGCGCGAAAAATGCAGAATGCAATTACGATGTGGGAGGGGGAGAAATGGAATGCTCGTGCAAGGGGGAATGGATCCAGTCTGAAAAAAGATCTTGCAGACTTGCTCATGGCCAATCCTGCTCAAATGAATTTAGCCGTGGGGACCAAGACTGTGATTCTGCTGGTGGACTTGCATGCCGAAATGAAAAGTGCGCTTGTCCAGAACTCCAGTTCTATGATGAGGGACAATTCAAATGCAGGGGACTTGTGGGAGCCATTTGTTTTCCGGAGCAGGAGGGTTTCTGTACGGATCATGCATACTGTAAAAAGTTCAGGGGGAATCGGGATGGACTTTGTCGCTGTATTGCCCCGTTTACCTCGACCAAAGGGGATCGAAAATGTTATTTTTGATGTTGGGTTTGCCGAATCTTTCCACATTCACCAAATAATATATGTGTGACAGCTATCTTACATCTTAATGTTTATGTTACTATTTATGCCATTCTCTTGCCTTCCAGTGAAACGTACACGATCCAAACTTTAAAGTTGATATGAAGACCATTTAATAAATATTTATGTCAAGATACAAGTAGTTCAATAATTCCATTCAAATCTCCGAATATTAAATATTCCTCACTAAGACTACTACCCTGACTAATCTTAAAATATCAAAAGGTAATAATTGATTGACAATCAACGTAATCAACTATATCTTGACAAGTGTAGACACTTTTCATATCGCAAGATTCCTTTCTCATGAACACAATCGTCCAAATTTTAGCCAGGATCCTTCTCAATACCAATTCATTTGCCAGTTAATCACAAAGATAATATTATGTTCATAAATTCCACTTATCTGTATTGAACAGCCCTTGTATAAATTTGTTCATTCATTTTAATATCCAATACATCCGGGATGGGACTGAATCAAACAAGTATCATTCTCATTGATAAACATAACTAAACAGTGTTGGTTCTCAACCAGGGCATGTTGTCTACCAGCAGTCAAGAGAGCTATGACGCTGATACGATGTGATTCACATTCACATTATTTCACATTTACTTTTGTGGGCACAAGGCTTATCCTGCCTGAGTTCTGAGTGCTGAGCACGACCACGAAATGAATAATTCAATTGATGACATTATATCCAGTTAAAAACACGCTTTCAATTTGTCATTGACTTTTATTATCGTTATGTGTACACGGTCCAAGTAATGGAATGCCATCCTTCTGAATGACAGAAGTCTAATGAATACTAATGATATACAGAACCAAACCTATCTGACCACTTTTTATCAGTCCAGTTCCAGCAATCAAAAATATGCATGTCAATATCTAAAATTGTGTCCGGTCTGGTCAAGGATATACATTACTTTGTCTTTTTCCGAGTTTCTTCTTTAAGATTGGACAAGCCCAAAGTCAAATAAATTCACTATTAGTCTTAACTTTCAGTTCATAACGTAAAGGAGCAGGGTTCTTGATCTGTGCATTTCTTCTTTCGAAGCTCATATCAAATATTCTGCGGCTTCGGCACTTTTAATCTAAATAATTATTTTACTTAATTATCCCGTTTATTCTTCAGATTTCTGAAACATTGTCAAATTTTCGTGAGCTCACGTTGCTACCATACGAATTCTTAATTGTAACAATGGCGTTGCCATATAAAATAGCTCGAATGGCATTACTGCTCCCCATTTTTATCGCATTATTGACCGTTGTTCAATCGCAACT
Source organism: Pseudosinella alba (assembly GCA_034700485.1). Classification (NCBI taxonomy): domain Eukaryota; kingdom Metazoa; phylum Arthropoda; class Collembola; order Entomobryomorpha; family Entomobryidae; genus Pseudosinella; species Pseudosinella alba. Next base: position 5,215 of record JAQIXQ010002052.1, on the reverse strand, counting down.
GGGTGCTTCATTCGGAGAGCCCTGTGGGGATAACATCCTCTGTGACCCCAGTGCCCTCCTATCATGCATCAACAGTTCCTGCACATGTGTCAAGCCGAAGGAAATGAGGTTTGACTTGGCCAAGAAAAAATGTGTTGTCAAATCTGGGGAACAGTGCGACTACGGCCAGCAGCAGGGGAAATTGGACTGCGTGAAAAATGCAAACTGTAACCAAACTGGGCATTGTGAATGCACCAAAAACCTATACAATAAAAATGAACAATACTTTGGGAACGAGGAAGGTATATGTGTCCCCAAAGGTGTTGGAGGAGACAATTGCACTTCCGAGATCGGATGTCGGGAAGATTTACTATTGTCATGCGAGAAAGGGATTTGTGCATGCAACTCAAGCTTGGCCATTTTGGACGGAAATACCAAGAAATGTGTCATTCGCGCTGGAGGCCGTTGTAAGATTGGGAATGTATTTCAAAATTATGACAGTATACAATGCATTTCTGAATCCTATTGTTCCAGTGCCAGAGATGGGCAAGATTATCCTTACGAGTGTGTCTGCTCTGACGGATATCTTCAGTCCAAGGCTGGAACATGCCTTCCTTCTCATAGGTCAAGATGTCAGGGAAATAAGCCATGTCATGAGGAATTTGTCTGCATCAATGCAAGGTGTCAATGCCCATTCCCCTCCCATCAATATTTTAACTCCACCATGGGAAAATGTGTCAGTTATCCGATGGGTCCGTGTTCGCGGGAAATTGATGGGGTCCAAGTAACCTGGCCTTGTGGAAATAATGCGGAATGCAGTGTATTAGTTCTGGAAGGAGCAATGGAATGCGCTTGTAAACCGGGATGGATCGAGTCTGAAAAACGAGCTTGTAGAATAGCTTACGACCAACCCTGTTCAAACGAATTGATCGGAAAAGGATATTGGTCCTGTGATCCAATTGGTGGACTTGTGTGCATAAATGATAAATGTGGATGTCCAGGACTCCAGTTTTATGATGAGAAGAAATTGAAATGCCGTGGACTTTTGGGAGCAATTTGTTCTCCGGATCAGGAGGGATTTTGTGCGGATGGGACACAATGTAACAAATTCCGCGGGGATGATGGTGGGGTTTGCCAGCAATAGAAAATACAATGGTATCATCATTATCGTTCCTGGATTGTGTTTGTTTGCAAGCAGAATGACTTATGTAAACGTAGTTTTTTAAATTCAGAATCAACTCAATCACCGACGATCCTATTTTTAATTTTATCATTTTACAGGTAGTGGATATTAATCGAGTGCTATTATTATATCACAAACTATATTATTATTTTTTTTAATAAATCCAAACCAATTAAATACATTATTACGTCAGTATGAATTTATCGTGTTCAAGTCGACTTCAGCATGATATTTGCCATGTTGCAGGCTTTTCATCTCATTGTCACAATCGTTCATATCCTTGGCTAATATAATATCCTGCCCAATATCCGTTCATGATAGTTGCCCATCGCATGACTCAAATCACATGCTGAATCCTTTTACAAATTAAATTAGTTTACAATTGGATCAAGTCGCAAAAGTATTTAAATACCTAATAGAAATTTTGTAGCCATGTTTAGATAGAGGACAGTGACGCAAGGTAGAACTTGAAAACTAAATAGCAATGTGTAGAACATCCCCAAATATTTTATCATGACTTCGACATTAGTCATAAACTCTTATAGATGAGTTGGCTACATTAAACTAATGTCAGATTGTAATACTTTTTTCAAAATGCTATGCTGACAATAAGGTATGGCTAAAGGCGTATGGCCTTAAAACATGCATGATTTTGATCTTTGAATTTACTCATGCACACACTTTTTCCTAGGTTAGACTAGATTCTATCTCTCATTTCACATCATCTCTCCTGATAAATGCAACCTTCCATCTTACTCAAAAAGTTTGTTTGATTCCTTCCACAACTTAAGAAATTAAAAGTAATCATGTCGCAACAATTGGTGGCGCCATTAGTCCCCACCTTACACTTCTTGTTGGTTATATTCCACGTCCAACCAGTTTTAAGTGCCTCATTTGGTGAATCCTGTGGGTCTGAAAATCTCCATTGCGACCCAAGTGCCCTCCTATCCTGTATTAACAATACCTGCCATTGCATCCATCCGGGGGGAATGAGATTTGACGAGGACAAGGGGAAATGTGTCGTCCTTTATGGTGGAAAGTGCGAGCTGGTTAAACAGCTCCAGACTCTGGATGGCCAGCACAAGAAGCTGGATGGACAGCTTGAGACGCTTGATTGCGTTCCAAATGCCTTCTGCAACCTAACTGGCCATTGTGAATGTACCAAAAATGAATACACATGGAATGACAAGGGCCTATGTGATCCCAAAGGGATGAGAGGAGACAACTGCGCTTCCGACCTAACATGCCGGGAAGATTTACTCTTATCCTGTGAGAATGGGACTTGTGCCTGTAATGCAAGTTCCAGCATCGTGGACAAAATGACAGGAAGGTGTGCATTCCCGGCTGGAGCCCCTTGCGTATCCGGAATTCACGACCTAAATCGGAATAATAACGATCGATGTGTCAGCGGCTCATATTGCGGCCATTCTAAAACTGACTATAATTTCACATGTACTTGTAATAGGGTAACGGGGTTTCTTAAATCAAAGGGTGGACTTTGTCTGCCCCTCAAAGGTGCCGATTGTCACGGGGATCTTCCATGCATCTTCCAGGAATTTGTCTGTGTCAATGGGGAGTGCCAGTGTCCATTTTCCTCCCATCAGTTTTTCAACGAGACCCTCGAGAAATGTGTGAGTCAGGTGGGGGGTCCCTGCTCCGGGGAAATGGATGGGGTCAGCTACTCCCACCCTTGTGCAGATAATGCGGAATGTAAAGCTTCAATTGGAGGTGGGGAAATGGAATGCTCTTGTAAACCGGGATGGATCGATACAGGAGAACGATCGTGTAGGCCCAGTCATGGCACACCCTGCTCAAATTCTCTGAGTAGGAATGGCGAAATAACCCAATCATGTGACCCTGCGGCTGGACTTGTATGCAAAAATGAAAAGTGCGCATGCCCTGGACTCCAAATATTTGACGAGGAACAAAGGAAATGCCGCGGGTTGGTGGGAGAAATTTGTTCAGCGGATAAACAGGGATTCTGCACGGATGGGGCATACTGCGATAAGTACAGTGGAGCTGAAGGTAGATGGGGATTTTGCCGATGCATCCCCCAAAGACATTCCCAACGGGGAGATAGGAAGTGTTATGAATAATTGACGAATTCCAAATTTTCTTTAACTCATGAGTTGGAACTTAAGCATTTAAAATCTTGTTTCTAAAATGATTATAAAGGCAAATAAAAGCACACAAGTTTGACATAACGTTCTTTTCCAATTGCGTTCGACTAAATAGATATGCATATTCATGCATGCGATAGGCTCAATGTCTAATTTAGTCATGTGAGGTATTGAACGGGAAGCAGCAGCTTAACTATTTTCCAATACCCATTGCATAACAATTACCTACTTTGTAAAATACGCAAAATTGTGGCATGAGACATGAACTCCCGTAGTCGAGATGGGATTATGACTGCAGAATTCGTCCAGATCACCTATTTCTTTCTTTAAAATGTTTTAATGAATCATTCCTATCACGCCACATCCTGAGAATATATAATCCAATCAATATACTTATTGCCATTAATCGCCAACCAAGTTCCACAATTCATTGCCAAGCTGATGTGCATGTATTCTGACATTTTCAGTTGAGTTTCTTGAGGTGTTTTGTATTGGGAACCCAAATTGAACCGGACACACATGAGACAGCATGGCAACTTGTCAAGAGATTACTGTATTTAATGTGCTCTCATCCTAAATTGAATTTGTTCAGAGTCGACTCAATGCCTAATCCGTTCTCTTCTGCAGACTATCTTAGAAGTCATAGCCAATCTGGAGGATTAACATATGTTAATCTATTCATATAACTTAAAATATCGAAACACTACTTGAGAGTTGATTCTGCATCTCATCTTACATAACTTCTCTAAATCTCATCTGCAAGCTAACATGACAATTTTCATTCCCACTCAGGGTTATTATAAAAACATTTCGAGACCGTCACCAACTCAGAAATTGAAAGTTGCTGGGAAATCAATTTCATGCAGTCATGGCTCTAATTGTTGTTATACTCATCTGTGTATTGGGTGTAGCTCACACGCAATTACTAGGTGGAGACGGAAAAACATCCTCATTTGGCAAAGTGTGTGAAAATGACATTCAGTGCAACATGGAGGCTCTCCAATCCTGCATTAACAACTCCTGTAATTGCACCAATCCGGAGGAAATGAGATTCGACGAGAATAAAAACCGATGTGTCGTGATATATGGGAAAAAGTGCGTCAGGAACTTGAATTGGGGAAAAAAATTAGATTGTGTGGAAAATGCATTCTGCAACCAAACTTCGTACTGCCAATGCACCACCCACGGGCATCACGGATATTACGATGCATACTTTGGAAATGAAGAAGGCCTCTGCGTTCTCAAAGGAATTAGGGACCAAAATTGCACTTCTGATGTGGGATGTCGACAGAATTTGCTATTGTCATGCCAGAATGGGATTTGTACTTGTGATCCTAGCATAAGTATTCTTGACCCGGTCACAAAGGCATGCCGAGTTCCTGATGGAAGTCCATGATGGTCACGTCGTTGCTAAACGGTCATGTGTTGGAAATGCCAAATGCAATTCGCTACCGTTTTCCCAACTAGATTTCCAGTGTAATTGCGAGCCGAGTTACCTGAAATCCAGGAGTGGTCTATGTCTGCCCACTCCAGGGGGAAATTGCCACGGGAACCGTCCATGCCATGAGGATTTCGTCTGCATCAATGGAAAGTGCCGATGCCCCTTTCCATCCCATCAGTACTACAATTCCACTTCCAACAGATGTACCAGTTATGTTAAGGGCCCATGTTCGGGAACAGTTGCAGGGTGTAATTATTCTTTCCCCTGTACAACTCATGCGGAATGCAAAACCCCAGTTGACCACGATCGGGACATGGAATGCTCCTGTAGGGAAGGATGGATCGAATCCGATGGAAGGTCCTGTAAAGCCACCAATGGTCAACCTTGTGACAATAAATTGATTGGGAATGGTTATGACTGTGACGCAGCCAGTGGCCTTGAATGCAGAGATGACATGTGTTCCTGTCCACAACTTCAAGTTTATGATAAGAA
>JAQIXQ010002051.1:0-11814 GCA_034700485.1 Pseudosinella alba | reverse complement strand
TTAATATGCAAATTAGAAAAGTCCTCGTAATGTATTTTAAATGGGAGTCTCAAATTCGAAGGGGGGACAATGTCCCCCCTGTCCCCCCTGGTTGTTCGGCCCTTGCTGTTGACCCGACTGATGCTCTTATTTTTTTCTCTGAGCTACCCTTTACCTTACCTTTCCTCCTTGCTATTACTTACTGTAACTGGGCATAAGCCATCATCATATCTCTGACATCGAGACAAAGGACCTGATTGTAACTGATAACAAGAAACCGCATCCATCCAGATTAGATCCAGAATCCAGACTCCTTCCCTTATTTTGCTTTCAGAAGCAATAAAAAATACCCAAAAACCCAAAAGTCCAGCCCAAGTGAAGGACAACATCTTCATTTCACTGTAAAAAGACATTACTGTCGTTAATAAACCATATTATATGAAAAACCCTTGAGTTCGTTGCTAGTATAGTGGGCCTTTTCAAGAAGAAAAATTGTAACATGAATTGTGCTATGAACTTTATGCAATACAAAATATTGAACGAACATGAGCTTGTTTTTGTGAGGCTGGGGAATTTTTTTCTTTTCTAAAATTATATAGACCCAGCACCATTTCATTATCATTTTATCACGATCATATATATCACCCTTCACATATTCGTAGGGGTGATGCAATGCAATGAATTCAATTACCTGTATACATAATAATGTATGGCTCAATTTCATTTTGTCCTTACTCACATCAAGTCACAAGTTGGGATTTTGGGAAATTGGGAATGGTGTGGATGTTCGGAGAAGTAACGACAGAAACATGAACGAGTTCACATTCATGAGATGACTCGAGTAGGTCCTGTTTCATTTCATTTGATATTTTCCCCTCATCGCATATCGATCGTGCACTGTTGACTGTCTTGCTTACTTTGTACTTTTATGCATCCCACTTTAGTTAATATGCCTAATTTCATGTGTCTCTTGAATGCTGAAAGTTTGGTAGAATAAAGCTGAAACTGCAGTTTGGCTGTTGAGCTAATTAACTGAGTTAATCTGTTTGTGACTTTGTAAGTTGAAGTTGGAACGAGAGGGAGAAATATCAGGCTATAAGCATTTCGTCAGGCTTTCTCCCTCAATTAGCGATGACAAATTGGAGAAAAATCTCGTTGATTTGAGATAAGATAATTTTTCGTACTTTCTGATTTCACGTGAAGTGAGCCAAACCAGAAATGCAATGGTATATTAATTACGCAAAGCATTTTGACTTTTCAAGTTTAAGTCAGTTATTTAAAGTGCTCAACAAAATCATAATAAGCATTCTAAAAGTTACAAGTGGATAATGGATAAGTGATAAGTTTCTCTTATCTTGTCTGACATATCAATATGATAATCACTCTGACGTCAGAAACTTAACAATAAAATAAGTCACGCCACGTCATGGGATTTTCTCATGTGAGAGTGGTGTTGGTCATTCGGGTTCATTACACCGATTAAAACTGGAATGGAATGAATGACATAACCTTAGCATGACTTTCTGAGAAGGGCGGAGATTGACGAAGTACTAGTTGGTTATTGTGGGATCATAATTAGCATAATTCGTCAAGTCATTATAGTTTGACCCTGTGAACAGTTTGGGAATAGTACATTATTTTTGCTCCGCTGTTAATCACTAATGATCTTGTTCTACTTTGTTCATAGTTCATAGCCCATCTTAGAAGTGTAAACAATTTTGATATGAAGGCCAAGTAAAAGTGAAAGCTGTGACAATTCCTAAATATCATCTACATTTTAATGACATGGTAAAATTAACCTTTTTCGATCAGCATTCTGCATCCAGAATGTCATCTTCATCACCATCATCAGAAACAAATCTTGCCCATCTTACCCAAACTGCTGCAGTCATGTCTCAGAAAGATGAAGAGTATGAGCGTTGGCTCCACATTAAATTGAGCTTGGATGAGAACAAGCTTTTAAAAGAAAAGAATCAGAAATTAAAGGATCAACTTGAAAATGAGCAGAGGGCAAACAAGGATAAGGACTCTAAACTTGCGGGTTTGGTTGAGGAGCTAAAAAGCAAGAAAGATGAAGTGGGTGATCTTCGAGTTGCTTTGAATTCAGAGAAGGTGAAGGTCTGCGGGCTGCAAAGGAAAGTGAAGGAGATGAGATACCTGGGGAGGAATGTTTATATATCTGCTGGATCCATCTTGGAACTCCTTGGGGGGACGGTCCTCCCCTTTAATGTCATTGAGGGGGATAGAAATGGAGCCATGCTCATGGATAAGTTTTGCTGCGAGTTTCGGAAAAAGTTCACGGAATGGGAGGAGAGCAACCGGACCGTCCACAATGAGTTGGTGAAGGTGATCAAGAAGAATGAGATGACGATTGAGGACTTGGAGGGGCAACTTGGGAATAAAGGGAAGGAGGTGGAAGGTCTCACTGGGCAACTGAAGAATAAACTGAATGAGTTGGAGGATCTGAAGGGGGTACTGAAAAATAGGAGGAATAAGTTGAAGGGTCTTAAGGGTCAACTGGATGAAAAAGGGAACGAGTTAGAGGGTCTGAGGGAGGAGTTGGTTGTGCTTCGTGAGAAGGAGGCTGCCTTGGAGGATCATTTACATTTGGAAAAAGGATCTGAAAACACGAGGCTAAATGAAGCCATATCGTTTGCTGAGAAACTTTATTCACTGGCTAGACTCATTCTGGAGGAACTGGGGGTGACAGTTTCTCCATTCCGCGAGAACAATGACGGGGACTTGGGTCTGGGGCAGCTTGAACAATTGTATTTCCTAATCCAAGAAAAGTTATCTGGGTGGGATAATGACCACAAGCAGGTTCACGATCAGGTGAAGCAGGCTCTGGAGCTTATGGAGGGGCTGGAGCTGGATGACATCATTTCCGGTGGGGTAGGATTCCATCATCATGTCTACAGTAGGGATCATGATGATGCCAGGCATCCTCCGCAGAATGAGATTTCCGCAAGAGAAGTGGCGACACCGGGACTCTCAACATCATTTTCAAGTAGGGATGCTCTAGCGGGTCCTTCTGGAGCCAACCTCCCTATTGCCGCAGGACAAGAACTGGTCACTTTAAGGAAGTCCAAATCAAATGGAAATTCGCATGCTGCTGGGAATGATAATGAGAGTGACACTTCCTGGCAAAATTTTGGCGAGGATGAGAAGTCTCCCCAATTTGTGTGTGGCCAATGTGGGGAATTATATTGCCGATTGAAGGATATCAACTGCGCGGCAGCCGCCAAGATTCAGAAAAACAATATTGCTGCCCCGCCCCAGACAGAAGAAGTAGAAACGCCTGTAGCCCAAGCTACAATTTGGACCACAGGTCGGTCTCGAAAAAGAAGGTCAGCCAAAGTCAACTTGATAAAATCACACCAGGAACAATGTCAAAATAAAAAGAGAAAATCGTAAGTCCAAACATTTTGTTCAAATTAAATCCAGATTTATTGTGATATTAAAATTAAACCAAAGTAAATATATTTTGATTTTGCCATTTTAATAGATCTTAACAAATTCCAGCTTAAGATGAAGATTCAACATTCGTTGAAATTGAGAAAATGCCAAATTGCCCAAGGAAACATCTTTCAAGTTTCGATTCCTTGAATTTGTAAAATAGACCAGGAAGATTTATGCGGTCCGCAACAGCAACGCTGAAAATGATTTTAGAGTGTGGAAATCGCTCCATCACCCTGACAACTGGTCGACGTTTTCCACATAAGATTGATTAAATAATGCTTACAACCAAATTCGCATTAGTGACTTTAATTACTAGCTTGCTTCTCATTATCCATATTATCTTATCATAATTGGACTGTATTTTAAAGGTTAAAGTAGTAGTTAATGTAAAATATGCTAATTGATGTCAAATTATACGTATATTGACCGAGGACGAAGACAAGCGATGAAGTGAAAGGTGTATGAATCCATAATTTTATGAATTTCAATTTAATAGAAAAGTCTGCAGTTTTTAGATTTCCAGCCAAATATTAAAAATAAGAACAAATTATACAGATTTTTGCTAATTTCAACCCAATATTTAAACAATCACATATTAAGCTATCTAAGTATCCATACAAGAGTTTGTAATTTAATCTTATCGGGATATATGCCCGTATCTGATTATGATTATCTTATCAGCTTCAGTTATCTGACTATAGTTGCTTTATAATGTTAGTTCAAATGTACAGCACCTGACTTGTAAAATTACACTTGCCAATATGTAGCTATATTTTTCGTGAGTACTTACGCGACATAAACATTCCGAATTATTGCTTGCCAAATTAGTGATGATTGTTTTTTTTTTTTTTTAAACCATCACATCATTCATGGATAATGCATGGATAATGAATGGGCTAGGTGAATACATATCCATCCATAAAATCATCAGTTCTCAAGTTACCCCTACACTAGCAAATGATTAGCAATTTTGATAAATATATCCCTTCGAATGTTATATTGAATACAAGTGACAAATTACAGAAACATGTTGTTTGCTGTTTCATGGATAAAATTGACAAAGTCAAAATTCACGCTACAGAATTTTATATCCGATTGTCTTGCGTAAAGTAGACTAATCGTAGGAATAAAAAAAAGTGTTGGCAATGAAATATTATTAATTTCCACACAATAATATATTAATTTAACTTTCCTGAAACTGCAACAGGACGATACGATGACATAGGTTACTATTATTCCAAAAATCTGTAAAAAAAAATAAATAAATAAATCATCGTTGTAAAAATTTGATAACCAGGTTAAAAATAAATCAACAAACTATTTATGTACCTCTTTTATATGTTACCGTTGTCAAAAATCTTTTGTCCAGCACGAAAATATAGCCTGGTGAGATTGTTGGCGGTTTGTACATCATTCTGGTATGAAACATGCGCATCTATAAGCAACAAATAAGTTCATTTACTTGAACTGAAACGAATACACATTTATGCTGTTCTAAGAAATGTCATCATCGATTGACCGGAAAGAAATTTAAAGATCGATACCTTCGTGTTTAATGACGAAGTGTCCTCACTACAACAATCACTATCTGCCCATCCCTTGCAAAGCAACTCCACCGTCCTTTGTCCCACCTCATGCAAAGCTGAGCAGAAATAGCATGGAATACAGAGTATCATTGCTTCCCGCACAATTGAAGAGACTAGCACCAAGCCATACAGACTACTCCTGGACTCTTCCCCCTCCAGCCATAGGAATAATGAAAATAAAGCTTGGATAATCCAAATGACGGAGAAGACAAGCCACGTGAGCAGATGTAGTCCGAAAATCTTGTTGAAATCTTGAATTCGATTCGGGATTTCATTCTCAATTAGAGAAAGCATTTTCTTAAAGTGATTTAACTGCTTGGTAGTCCCAAGACCTCTTGGATATTGATTGACATTCCCCTTCCACAAGTTTCCCAGCTAGCTCCAAGCATTTTATGTATGAGCTTATCCAAACTGGCATGATCCAATATATTGTATTTTCAATGAAATAAGCGGTCACAATGATTTGGGGGAGAAGTACCTTGAACGAAATCCCATCCTTTTCCATAAAATATGCTATGGTTAGAGCGGGCTGGACTACCGTCAAGATTGCGATGAGGAGGTAATAGCATTTTAACAAGTTCCCTTCCTTCTTAAACATTTTAGTTATTGGATCCCAGTCCATATCCTGATCCTTTTTATTTGTAATTATGACTAAAGACAATCGAGAGAAAATGGAGTTTAGTGAGACATGAAATCCTTCAAGTGCAGCTCTATCCCTGAATATTTGAAACCGGAAATACGCCTGAAGAATGAAACTGGCAACAATCTGTATCCCGCTGAGGGAAGTTTGGGTGGGGCTTGTTCCACCCAATTTGGAAACAAAATCTTCCCAGTGGGTGTAGTACAACAGGATGGTCACCACCTGGGCAAGAAGGTGGAATAGGCTGGTGAAAGCCCAAAGTGGCGAATATATCAAGGTCAGTTTGTTTTCGTTTTTCTGGAATGTGAAGGGGAATAGTCCGCTGTATTTGGAGATGAGGCAGGAGAGATGTAGGAGGTTGTTGAGAAAATTTTGGAGGAAGGCTTCCTCAAGTGGGTGGACCAGGCCCTTATGATTTTCAGGGAACTGGACTGAATGAATTTTCATTGCGGGAAATTGCGGAGGGAAGAATGGGTTACGTCGAGTTTTGTTATGGAAGCTTTTGTAGACCAAAATTATGTGCCTTCTGAGAATGATGAATGGCACATGTTGTTTGGACTGGACTAGGTAAATAATTTCTTTAAGTGTTAATTGTTTGACTACAAGTCATTTTCATGCCATCTCCGCATAATTCTGAGCTCTACTCGTACTTATGGTAGCTAAGCTAACAAACGAGAGTCATCTATGTTTCGTGTTTATTGACATGTTACATGTATGACTTATTTATAAATAAGTCATAAACGTCTTGTCAAACACGAAGTTTTTCCTATCAGAGAATATATTTTGGCAAATATATGCTATATTCATTCCAATTAGCAGGAAAACAAACACCATGTCATTTAAGTTCAATACATATGCACTCCTACATGTCCATCGAACAAACACTTCAGGTGACACGTATAAAATTTCTATTTTACATTTCACAAACTTGTCACATTTCCAGGATCCGCCTACCCTTCTTCAGATATGATATAAACCATCCGTTCCCTGCCCCACCGTCCCACCTTGTGCAAGTCAAAAGGTGGAATAACAAATGACACAAAATGCCAACCATCCCATTACTTACAATTTTATGGGGGGAAATTGACAGCTAAATGAATCAGACTATCATGCTCTTTCTCTATGAAAGAAAGAGACATTAATTAGATACAAATATAATTACGATTGTTTATTACCTTCCATTGACTAGGGTTAATGGTTGGTGTTGGTTGGTTCACTTTCCCAAAGAGCTTACATTTACTTTTGCATGAGGATTTACTTATTTTCACAATGTAAACCTCTGAATCATTTTCCTCCATCATGCCAAAGTCACAGGACGACCTGTAACCTTTGGGAGAATATCCCACCTCCTTGGCGATCCTCTTCCCCCTTCTCCTCCGCATTCCTTCATCCACATAATCCCATACAGGACTAGCCAGATTTTTTCATGTCTACAAATGAAACAAATATTGGCGAATGCAAATGCGGAACACATTTTGAAAGAAATTATTTTTTTGCGAAAGCAAAGTAATTAATTAAGTCATTTTTATTCAATAAATCGATATGTTGTAACTCTGCACATAACATTCTTTGAAGCATTCATTCGTGTTCAGTATATATTATTACTTAGATAAAACAGCGTGAAGAGGGTAAAACTAACAATAAGCAGGCATGTACAACTAAACTAGATTTCTTGTGATATTATATTTTTTTTAATAATAAATATTAATTGCATATGAGATGCTGTCCTTGGGACCATCACAAAGTTGGTCAAGTTTTCACATCAATGCATTAATGTATTACTCCCCCACGCTTTTGACCATTATGAATTGGGTTGGGGTTGCCCTTGCTTTACCGGTTTTCCTAAAGAGTTTACCATTCCATGACCTCAACCTCTCCATCATTTTCCTCCACCTTGCCCTGATCAAAGGATAACATCGGCACTTTTGTTTAGTCAGCTTGGGAGGATTTGGCTTCTTGTTCCTCTTTCTTCTTCGGCACCTTTCCTTCGTCATCCTAATCCCACGCTTGGTCAGCCAGGGAAGCATGACCACCACCAAAATCCCAAATGAATAGCCAATTGTTAGCCCAACCGTAGACCTCAAACTAATGGCCTTGGCCTCTTCAATCCCCCCACCCCCACCCATTTGAAAGCCATTAAAATCCTTCAAGTAATGCATGGCCCCCCATTCCACCCCCAGTTGGTACATCCCCATTTCAAAAAACTTCTGATTGAGCTGAGATGCTCTGTTGGACAAATATGTCCAGATCCGGAAGTCCCTTGGGATAAAGGAATGGTAATTTAATTCCTCGTCGAGGTCATACATTTTGCAAAGGTGGCTCCTCCGAAAACTCCCGATCCCGTTCCCGTTCCCCGTCATGTGCAAAATGTGGGAATGGACCCCTTGCAAAAGGACCAATTTTTCCCTGGCGAGTTGCGGAATGAATTTGGTAATGTTCGTGTCCTACGAGTCCGTCCCGAAATGAATGAATCGAACCAAATTTTCACTCCCAACAAGGGTGTAAAACCCCTTTCTAATTCTAGGAGGAAATGAGTTAAGTGCAATAATGATAGCTCCCTCCGTAAGCCCATTCGTGTTGAGCAGTAGCTTGTACTTCTCCTTCCTAAGCAGGTGCTTCATTGTGGGGTAGCCAAGGAGCTGGATCCCCTCCGTGGAAATATAGGACTGATAGGCATATGACAGGAGTACAACCCAGATTAGGAAATGGACCAGGAACTTCCTGTGATGAGGATAGCCACCCTTCAGGAGGCTGCCAAGAGGCTGACCCAAAACTATCAGAAGGAGCTCCACTCCCAAAGTGCCACTTTGGGATATCCAACCATAACCCCAGCAGATTGCCAAGATGGAAATCAACATTGGCCAGTTTATGATCGACTTTAAGGAATAGTCCAGGGTCTTCATGGATTCCAAATCTTTGCAAGATATGGCTTGGTGTCGGTGTTGCCCCAAGTAGGTGATGGAACCCCGAGTTAGGGCATATTCATTTGGTGCTTGTAATGATACCCCCTCCCCAATCCCAATGTTGAGCAGCCAATTTACTTTGACTTGGTCAGTTGTGGGGACATCCCACCTCTCGGTCAGCGTCACATTTAGGACTGACTGGAGGAGGGAGAACATGACCACCTCGTTACCGCTGGACTCATCCAACGCATGGAATAGTTTTGGGGTGGAGCTGGCCAGTTCCTTGCTGATGCAGAAAGATGGGAGTTGCATTTTTCCTGCGATCCCAAGTATTGCGATTTTCCCATGGCCGTGGCCGTTGATGGAGTCGGAAAATTGTTTCAAAGCGGAAAGCTGGGCATTTCCCCCTTGATATATTTGCAGCTTTGCGGAGGTTATTCTGCAAAAGTAGCAGAATGCCCCGATGTTGTAGGACTCGTCCACAAACAGGATGGTTGCGTGGAATGGCTCCACTTCCATGGCGTACAGGTCGTTGCTGATCATACGAGAAAGGAGCTGGTCATCAGGACTCGACCTTTGGACTGGGAGGAGAAATATGGCATGGTTCGAGGTCCCATATCCGGATCGATGTATGGCCGTAGTGGTATCTTCCAGGCTGGTGGTTTTCAAGAGAAATACGTCGCAGATATCTCGGAATCTGTTGAAGTAGCGGAAATACTTGGAATTGATCCGGAGCTTATTGATTTCCTCCACCTCTTCGTAGTCAATGTGATCATTGAGCGCCCACAAGTTCCGGATTGTATGAGCCATGATGAATCTTTCTGCTGGATTGGCAGGCTGGTGAAAGTTCTCCTTCCCGTGTCCTTCAAGTGAAGTTGGGGTCGTCTTGTTGGTAATACTAATGGTGACATTGCTGCTGATTGTGTGAAGCACACAATCAGAGTTCAAAGTGATCGGGAAGAACGACCAGGATGTTTGCACTATCACAATCAAGCTTAAAATTATAACGGTGATCTTGGTCGCCGCAATAGGCTCCATTGCTACTTTAATATATAGTATAATAGAATTGTATTCTAATCTCAAATAAGACAATTTTAGAGAATATACTACTTAATCGAGGATAATTTTCAAGATGGCGTCCTGATTTCCCTTCCTGGTCTTAAGTATTGTCGTTACTCAATGCTGCGGAGACTAAATCGATACTGGGCGTCGGCAGTTTTGTAGTGGCGCGTGACAGGACAAGGACAGCCAATGCGAAAAATATGCTGGCTCCATGTTCATGTATGCTAACAAATTCGCTTATATTCGAAAACAAGTTAGCTAATACCTGGAAGTCCATTACAGAAATGAAATGACATCGATCGTTAGAAAAGAAAAAATATCTTTGTTGGTTATGAGTTTTTTAAACTTTGAATTAAATGTCATACAAAATCAACTTTCATTACATGCATAATTTTAATAAAACATAAGACAACATATTATTTTCTAAAACTGGTCAAACTCTATAATCAGTTTGGGTGGCGGATGGTATCCCACTCATATTCAATGGACTCATCTCGGCAGCATCTCTGGGGTCAATTTCCTTTCCACTTCGGAGCTTTCTCAGATGAAGGAACTGCAAGTTTACAAAACACATTAAAGATAACAACCAAGATATGTATTTTAGAAAATAATAAAAAATATATTTAACTGAGGTTAATATATAATTTTTTAAAGTACCGCAAAAACTCCTAGAATGAGCAGGACCAGCACCACCACAAACCCGATCACGCCAGCCAGTATATAACTCAAGTTGGTCTTGTCCTCCTCCTCTCTCCTAATTACTGTGAGTGCTTTGGCCTCGTCCGGCTTACCATTTTCGGAGGGCTGAATATTGTTCGCTATATATGGCAGGGTTACCTTTCCGGAGCTCTCTATCCGGATGCCATTAACTTGATGCGTGTCCATTAACCTATGAATAAGATCCTGCTCCATGTCCATATTGAAGGTGACCAATGCCACTGTTCCAGGTCGATATTCCGGCATTCTGCAGGTTACCTCCATACAAGTGACGAAGTGGGAGTTGCAGCTAATGACGAGTTGGCCATCTTTGACCAGGTTGGATGAGGTCATCTTGGAAAGGTACTTGTCCATCGGATTATCCTCGTCTTGGCCGCCCATCCCGGTCACCTCGAAGTCGGGGTCTTCATCAGCTTCATCATCTCCGAGGCTGTAGTCGTGTTCAATGTTGGAGTTGGAATTGGGATCGCCGCTCGTTCTTGAAAAGTGACCTTTTGTAGGATGGCAGATGAGCCGGTCGCCTACTTTGGTAAGACCTCGGACGTTGACAATGGAAAGAGCCGCGCCCATTCCAGTCTCTGCGCCACCATTTTCAGTAGACAAGCCAACGGGGAGCTCAAACACAGCAATGACGTTAGCGATGGGGGAGGGTCCCTCCAACCCAATTTGGAAGTTGTGATGGAAGGTCACATTTGAAGAGGAGGTTGACATTTCCTCTAAAAGCATTTCCGGTTGTTCAGAACTACTTCCTTCCATGTGGAGATCTGCCTCGGCATAGAGTGGAAGCATAATAGCTTTCGAGTCGGAATCCGAATGAACCATTTCCGAACCGGATGTCGATGCGGTAACGTTAAACATGACCTCATAAATAGTCTGCTCGGAAACGATCAAAGTTGACATGTCAAATTCGAAGGCGACTGATGTGCTTTCCCCGCTCTCCAACAGTTGTCCATTTTGACATTTATAAGTGACCAGATTGTGCTCCTCAGCGAAGGGCGAGCAGCTATCATGTGGGGTGGTCCCTTTGAGCTCCAGGCGCCACCACGAGACAAATATGACAGGCTCTACCGGACTTTCTCCTGCATTGGTTAGCTGAACGTCCATCACCACGGATGGGGAGGAACCAATCAGGAACCCCTTTTCGGAGGGGAGGTCCCGGAATGTGACATTGAGATGGAGATCATGTTGATCACTCACATCCCGGATGTTTCGGATGTGGATCCGATTATGAGTCGGGACCCAATTCGGATCCGTTTTAATTTGTAACTGCCTATTTAAATTGAGTCCATTTGTCTCGTTCGCTATTAAGGCTATACTGAGAAGTGGGAGGAACCCTAACCATTGAAGGTACTGGGGAAAATGTGACAAGGATGACATTTTGGAAATAATACTTTGCGAATCAGTCACATATTTTATTAAATGAGCTAGTTTTGCTGATTGAAACAGGCTGGTTTTGTTCAGCAGTGAA
>JAQIXQ010002050.1:0-11814 GCA_034700485.1 Pseudosinella alba | reverse complement strand
ACTTGCCCGATTTTATATTTGAAGCTGGCTTCTTTTGAAAGGACAATATCTGAACGGAAATAGTTGGGGCGATTTTCTGATTAGATGCCTTGGCAGTGTTTGGAGAATGTGTATCCGTCCTGTGGAGTAGCATGGAATGGAGCAAATTAAAAAGTCGGTTACAATCCGGACATTTGAAGCGGTAGTGAAATCTTTTCGGAGGGGGTTCGGTGTTCCCGATTCTTGCCATCCATTCTGGTGGATGATACAAGGTGACATGGTCTTCCAAATGTCCTACCGTTGAAAACGGTTTGCAGCAATGAGGACATGGAAATGTTTTTCTACCTCTCTTGGTGTCGCTAACATTTGTGTCTGTGTCTGCGGAACTAGCCTCCAATTTAATCTTGACTGCAACTGCATCCGCAACTTGTCCTTGTCTTGATGACCCCACTTTATCCAGTTCTTCTATTTGGCGGTTGCATTCACTTTCCTCATCATAACAATCTGATATATCATCATCGCTTGTATCACTCGTATCAGTGGTTGTTGCTTCTTCCGCCTCACTATCGTCCGTAGGAGGATCATCATTCCTTTTCTGCTGGACCTGTCCAGAAGCTTCATTGCAGAGGTCACTATTTTGATGCTGAATTAAACGCTGATTTGTCGCGAATGTCCTGGAGCAACTAATGCAACGGTGGATAGCACGAAGAGAACGCCCAGCATAGTTAATTAGAGCAGGAAATATCTCATTATCTTTCCTATTGGAAATATCTTCCTGATTGGTAGAAAATTCTATGGATAAAGAAGGCTTATTGCGATCTTCACTTCCTTTGTATATAACGGATTCTGACAAGGGTAGATTTTGGAAGGTTGTCGTTTCCCTCGATGTTGACGATGTTGTGCTATTTTCAATTTCCTTTTCATTATCACCATTATAATCCGGAAGTTTAAAAGGCAACTCAGTGGAAGGTGACTGTAAGTCTTTTGAATTCTCATCCTGTTCAAGGTCACCTTTCAAAATATCATCGGATGTGGAAACATGACCGAGATTGGGATTTAGGTGGATCTCATCAACTTCGCCGGTAGCAATTTCGACTTCATTATCGTTGTAAATGCTCGGCGCTGTGTCAAGCCTTTCGCTATCTGTGCAAATGGTTATCAGGCCTTCCTGCAGATTATCCACCTGAGATTTTAATTGCTCGAGTACCAATTTAGGGAATGCTAACTGCGCCATCTTGCTACCTGGAAATCCGAATATTGAATGGATTGTTGACTCGTTTCTCCATATTTAGTAAAACTAAACGTTACCATTGTTATCATTACGAGGCAGATAAATGTGTGCAACTTACATTTCTCGAGGAGATTTGCATTAAAATCCATAATGAAATCCGTCATCTCATTTGAGCCAAACCCTTCAATATCCAATAAATTGGCTCCCTCCCGGAAGCCCATAACACGAGCATGATCATTTTGGGCAGTGGTCATGATATCCTCCAACAATTTCACTTTCCAGTTGAGCTGAAGCTCGATATGCTTCAGTTGTTGGTATAGGTCACAGAAAGATTTTAAGATTTTTTGGCAGGTTCCACAGCAGATCATCCCTGCGTCAATAAAGTTCTGAAGAAGTAAACGTGCCACTCCAGGGCCAACTTGTCTATCCCAGTGATTGTCTCCAAGATACCTTTCCGCCAATTTATAAAAAGTTGTCAGTATTTCCGATGGCCTCCCCCTGTCACCCACTGGGTTTCCTTCGTTGTCATGATTAGGGTGTAACGTGAATGTTTCAACGTCGGTGTCCTGTCTGTAGCAAATTATGCAATGCTGCTGTTTCAACGTATTCCTGTAAGCAGTTAGAACATTAACCGAGTCAATTATATATTTAGTTATTTTTAGCTAATATTCTTTAATTAATTATACAACATCAATTTAGCAAATCCTTAGATTTTGTACTAGAATTTATGAATTATTCAGTAAAAACTTCTTACATCTTCTCTTCTTATCTGAGATTGATAGTTGGCCTGACGATGATGATATCAAAGAATATGACCATGTCCTTTTAATAGAGCGGCTGGATTTGTCCAAATTGTGTTGATTGTATTTTTATTCAATCAAACTGTATTTTATTTTAATCGCCTATAAAACTCGTTGTTATAAATAATTAGTGGCTGTGGCTTGTTTGGTTGTTTTCCACAATAAACAAAAAATGTATCCCCTTTCACGCATAAGTCTATGTGATGCTGCTTGTTTTGGTATTTTATCGACATGAAAATATCCCCGCAACAAGTACAAAATGCATTTGTCATCGGAGAAACATGTACAGCGAAGCAAGGGACAATATTGTACATTGTATTCCCTCTTAGCACTTTGTGAGACACAGATCCGAGCACACATCAAATTAGACAGGTGTTGTGTAACTTTCTCCTCCTTTATAGCAACAACATATACTCAAATTGAAGCTTGACGATGGCTACTGCCTCCATGATATTGCAGGTTCCCAAATGTCGATTTGTTTGCAAAACAAACCATTATACGGATATGTGCTATTTTAAATTTGAGACCACCAAATTCTCAAACTTGAAACTCACAATCGGTTTATGAGAATCCAGTCATGATGGTGAAAGATTTTATGGTGGACACGAACTTGCAGTGCTTTATCTGCTTGGATAGAATTCAGCCCCTAAACTCACAAGTTAAACAAGACCATACTGCACTAGAGCATTGATCAATCAAATCTATTCAATATTTATCTCGCTATTTAAACATGGACATGGGAAAACTGGGAGCTGAAAGCGTAGTATAGCCTTTGGTAGGAGTTGGCTGTCATTTTGTCCGTACGAACGATAGCCGCTATACCATTTCGATTTTTCCAGTTCTGTTTTGTAATCAATAAATATTCACAAAAGCTCGGATGAGTTCGAGGATGGGCATATAGAGGGAAGTCAAAGGTCATATTTTGCATTTTATCGGTAAACGTTACCTCAGTTCGACGCCACATTATATTGATTCAAAATTTCTTAATTGACATCAAAGTCATTAATACATTTTTTATGGCGAGATCAAGATAATATACCGATTTATAGTTTATAGCTTGTTCTACATCAAGAGTTTATGGACGAACCAGATAACTCATCATTTCGTCATTGTATATGAAGAACGAATCACATCCACTCCCATATTAGGTATTGTATTATGATTGCTTGTGGCGGAAAAGTTGATGTCCTTGTATTCAAGTAATTGAAGAATTTCTCTGAGATTTGAAACTTGCCATTGTATAGCTATGAAATATCCAGTATGACTATATCATGTGGATGAATAATGTTGTACAAGTGTTAAATAGGCGTACACAGAGAAGAAGAAAAACCAGTGAAAATATAATTTTTATTATGGATTTATTGCACATTACATACTAATTTTATAATTTATTCATTTATTTTCAAAATTTTAGATTGTAGCTCATATTAGCAGCAGCTTTATGTACAACAAGTAATCTTCAATTATTAATTATATTTAGCTGCCCATCTTGTATCATATTATGGACCGAATTAGTTTTTTGAATTAGTAATTAATTAGTCATCATCATCTTCATCGCCGGCTTTTTTTCTTTTCGCTTGTGATTGCAGATCCGCCTTTCCACACTCTCGTTTTCTCTTCCCACTTTCCACTATTACTCCATGCTTGCTCTTCATGTGATTCCGGAAGTTGTGACGATGGGCGTATTTCTCTCCACACATTTCGCAGACAAATGGTTTGGCTTTGGTATGTGTCCGCAAGTGCTCCTCTAATTTCTGCTTGCTTAAGCATTTCTTAGAGCAAAGGGAGCACGTGAATTTCCAACTCTCTGGTCCAGAGTGTGATAAAATATGGATTTCTAAGGCCGCTTTACTGTTAAATCGCTTACCGCATAATTCGCAAACAGGATCATCTTGCTTCTCTTTCGGCTTAACTAGTCCAGCTTCAATATCCTCCATTCGTTTATGCCATTTCATGTGACTTGTGAAGGCTGGTGTAGTATATAAATTTCTCCCGCATTTTGGGCACTGCTTAGCGGATGTACTTGGATGATGAATGAAGCGATTGTGACTTTCTACCTCCTCCTTAGTCTCGAATTTTGCATTGCAACCAGTTGCTGTACAGTAGATGTGATCCTTATTTTTTACATGCATACTTAAGCGATGCCTGCGCAATTTGTCTTTCGAATCGAAGGCTTTTGTACAATCCTGGCATTTAAAGGTAGTCTTCCTACTATCTTGTAATTGGGTCTCGTCCGCAAAATGCTTCAGTTTTAGATGAGACGTGAGCTGACATTGTCTTAGGAAATAGGCACCACAATTTTCGACGTGACATGTAATCAGCGATTCTGAGTTCATTAATCCCCTGTCATGTTGTGATTTGTAGTGAATGAAGAGTCCATTGCGGGAATAATTTGACATCCAACATTTGTAAACTGGATTTTGTCTGAAATTATGCATCTTGCATATTGCACATGCGCTACTATTCACAACTAAGGACAAGTGCTCTTCCAAGTGATGGTCAATATAGTTGCCTTTTGACGAAAATTTTGTTTCACATCTGGGGCAAACATAACTTTTAAATTCCCAATGTTTATCAATTTGCTTCTTTGTAGGCTTCTCTAATTTAACTTTACAATGTTTCAGCTCATGTTCGGCGAGAGTGGGAGCATAGATTTCCACTTTGTCGCAAAAATTACATGTAAATTCTCCATGCACCTTGGAGTGTCCCTTCAGTTGATCTGATGAATAGAATGGTTCTCTGCAACTGGATACCTCGCATAAATACACATTTTCTGGAACTTGAAGACTGGCAAAAATCTCAAAATCTTTTGACTTGCCCGATTTGATAGTTGACGCCGGTTTCTTTTGAAATGACAATATCTGGACGGAAATGGTTGGGGCAATTTTTGAGTAGAGGCGCTGGTAGCGTTTGGAGAATGTGTCTCTGTCCTGTGGAGCAGCATGGAATGAAGAAAAGTAAAAAGCCGGATACAATCAGGGCATTTGAATCGGAAGTGAAATCTTTTTGGAGGGGGTTCGGTGTCCCCGAGTCTTGCCATCCATTCCGGTGGATGATACAACGTGACATGGTCTTCCAAATGTCCTCGTGTTGAAAACGGTTTGTAGCAATGAGAGCATGGAAATGTTTTTCTACCATTCTTGGTGCCGCTGATATTTGTGTCTGTGGGAACAGCCTCCAATTTAATTTTGACTGCAACTGCGTCCGCAACTTGTTCTTGTCTTGATGATTCCACTTTATCCTGTCGTTCTATTTGGCAATTGCTTTCACTTTCTTCAACGAAATCTGATATGTCGTTCTCGTCACCATCGCTTGTGTCACTTGTATCAGTGGTTGTTGCTTCCACCTCACTGCCTAATTCATCATCATCTTCCGTCGGAGGATCATCTTCACTTTTCTGCTGAACCGATCCAGAAGCTTCATTGCAGAGGTCACTATTTTGATGCTGAATTAAACGCTGATTTGTCGCGAATGTCCTGGAGCAACTAATGCAACGTTGGATAGTACGAAGAGAACGCCCAGCATAGTTAATTGGAGCAGGAAATATCTCATTATCTTTCTTATTGGAAATTTCTTCCTGCTTGGTTGGAAATTCTGTGGATGAGGAAAACTTATTCAGATCAGAACTGTCCTGCTGGGTAACCGATTCTGCCAAGGGTAAATTTAGCGATGTTGTTGTTCCATTCGATGTCGTGCTATTTTCAATTTCCTTTTCACTATCGACATCGTAATACAGAAGTTTAAAAGGCAACTCCGTGGAAGGCGACTGTAAGTTTTTTGAATTCTCGTCCTGTTCAAGGTCACCTTCCAAAATATCATTGGATGGGGAAACCTGCCCGAGACTTGGACTTAGGTGGACCCCGTCAACTTCCCCGGTTGGAATTTCGACTTCCTTGTCATTGTAAATGCTCGACGATGTGTCAGCCTTGTTGCTATCTGTGCAAATGGTTATCCGGTTTTCCTGCACATTGTCCACCTGAGATTTTAGTTGCTCGAGTACCAATTTAGGGAATGATAACTGTACTTTCTTGCTACCTAAAAATCCGAATATTGAATGGATTGTTAACTCTTTTCTGCACATTTAGTAATCCTAAACATTGCAATTATTATTACGAGACAGTTAAATGTGTGGAAACTTACATTTCTCGACGAGATTCGCATTAAAATCTACAATGAAATCCGTCATCTCATTGGAGCTGAACCCTTCGATTTGCAGTAACTCGGCTCCCATCCGGAAGTCCATAACACGGGCAGGATCATTTTGGGCAGTGGTCATGATATCCTCCAGCAATTTCACTTTCCAATTGAGCTGAAGCTCGATATATTTCAGTTGGTGGTAAAGGTCGCAGAAAGATTTCAAGATCTTTTGGCAGGTTCCACAGCAGATCATTCCTGCGTCAATAAAGTTCTGAAGAAGTAAACGTGCCACTCCATTGCCAACTTGTCTATCCCAGTGATTGTCTCCAAGATGCCTTTCCGCTACCATATAAAATTTAGTTAGTGTTTCCGATGACCTCTCATTGTCAGTTACATTCTGCACTGGAGTGTCTCCAGTAACAGGTTTAGGGTGCGATTTGAATGATTCAACGTCGTTGCTCTGTCTGTAGCAAATTATGCAATGCTGCTGTTTTAACGTATTCCTGCAATTAATTAGGACATTAACCAAGAAGCCATTTATATTTTGTTTCACAGCTAAATATTAATTAGGTGAACCGTTATTCCTTGTAATAGAACTGATAAATTAATTAGCCAAAACTACTTACATTTCTCTTATTATTATCGGAGATTGATAAATCGTCAAGTTCAAGGATGCGATGATTTTATATTAAATATGACCATCAAATTTAAGTTGAGCGGATTGAGTTGTCCAAATAATGTAGGTTAGATTGTGTTTGAATTCAAACTGTATTTTCCTTCAATCGCCTTCGATGTTACCAGAAAAATAAGTTGATATAATTTCAGGTCCGGGATTATATATTAGTGGCTGTGGCTCGTTCAGTTGTTTTCAATTCAAAAATAGCAGCAACAAAAAATCCACTTTCCAAGCATAAGTCTATGGTTTTGGTATTTTATCGACATGAAAATATCCCTTGCAACAAGTGGATACAAAATGCATTTGCCGTCGGAAGAACATATACAGCCAAGCAAGTGGCAATGTTGTTCGTTGTATTCTTTGCATTCTGTGAGACACAGATCCGAGCACACATCAAATTAGACAGGTGTTGTGTAACTTTCTCCTCCTCTGTAACAACATATACTCAAATTAAAGCAAGTCCAAGGCTGCTGCATAATATTGCAAGTTTCTGAATTTTGAATTTATTTTTGCAACACGCGTATGTACCATTTTAAATGAGACCACCAAACTCTAAAACTGACAGTTACAATCGGATTGTAAAAATTCACCCAAGATGATGGAAGATTTTATTTTCGGCACGAACATGCAGTGCTTTATCTGATTGGATATTATTCAGTCCCTAAAGAGAAAGTGAATATAGTGATGGACTGCAATATATGAAAATATAATCGAGACTATACTTTTCAGCTTACAGTATTCAATACTGAGTTCAGGATGGGGATTGGAGGCAATTTAATCGTAAAATCGAAGGGACTTTGCTTTTTTTTTGCTTGAACCACACCAGATCCTAATCGATGCGCCCCAGTATTAAGCCTGAGCCAGGATTGGATCCCCCTTTCCAAGCAACATTTCCCCTTAAAAGTTTTCCACGTTACTTAAAGAATGAACTTGAAGAAATTATTTAATGAAGAGGAACAAGTATCCCACAATTGTTGACTAAAGTGGAAAAGTCTATGCTAAAGGTGGCGTTATGCGATGGATCACTAAAGATTCTAAATCTAAATCTCAAGATTTAGCTAATTGTCCGAGCATCTTGAGTACTTTTCGACAGTGGACGCAGTTGCAAACAATTTGGATGGAAATGTGGTCCAAAGAACAAATCCAGAAGTAAGCGTTTGAAGAGTGCACTTCATATTTCATGTCACACTCATTTAGGATAACCCATAATCACTGTTTCGAATAATCATTCGACTGGGAAACTCGACTTCCCACCTCCAGAAATACAATAAAATAATCTGTTGAGACATATTTTGTTTATTTGCATAAATCTTTTCATAAATGTAAGTAAATATGAAGCATACTCATACTCAGAACATAAATTTGTTTGTGTTTCGTATTGAATATTTACAAAATGTAAAATATAATGGTAAATAAAAACTAACCTATAATATACTATATAATTTGTGTCAGTAACTTGTAATTAATTATATTAGTAGAGTTAAATTTTTCTGAGAAGTTTACAACATAATCGGTCTACTAAACTGTCACTTGCTTAAAAATGGAAAGCTTCAATCAAAATGCTTAAATAACTTGCAATTAGCGAAATTTTGAACTCCTTAAAATCCACTTATTTCACATCAATTCATATTGCATAACTGAACTCATATCCGGATTAAACATTTACTTCGTTCAATCTTCACTAAACACTGAAAAAAAATTATATAGACGACTTTAAAATTATCTAATTCATTCTTGCTCTGCAACGATTTAACTTGAGATGTTTGCTAACACCTCTCGTTGTGAACCATTTCAAGCAAAACTGGCATCTACTTCTTTCCTTATTATGAACAGTTTGAATATGAGAGCGTAGACGTTCCATCCCAGTATAACTTTTGTCACAGTTATCCCTATCGCATTTGAATCTGATACCTTTGTGCACCTTTAGGTGGTGACGAGTGAGGGAAGTGTGACGGCTAAAATGTAGATCACAATGCGTACATTTATGTTTGATTTTAGAATACGAATGAACCCCGGAAAGGCAAGTGTATTCCGCCGAACAACCCTGACATGTATATTTGATTCCATTTTGAACCGGCACTCCACCGGAAATTCCAAAATTCACGGTGGACACCGTGGAATTACGCAAGTAGTTTGATTCTTCGTCCTCGCGTAGAGGATCATGCTCAAATTCAAGGTAACCACTTCCCATGTGCTCATCTAGAGGGTCATCGTCAGGATTTTCTTCTTTAAACTGTAATGATTCCACTATTGGGGTAGATAAAGTTGTATGACTTGTACTCATCCTTTTCTGCCTATTAGCCACCTTCATCCTAGATGTATTCACTTGCTTCATTGTCAATTTTTGGAGTTTAACGCTGGGAGAAACGTCGGTAATTTTGGCCGAACCTAGGGATTCCGAAAAATATTCTGATAATGTTGCTAATATAGTAATAAAGTTAGTTAGTTAGAAATTTACTTACATCTCTGAATCATATCAGTCTTGAGTAGAAAATCAATTTGTGGTTTCCCTTCCAATAACTGGCCTTCGTTGTCACATGAGTCTCCCAGATTGAGGTCGTTTTTATTATTATCCTCTGATTGGGTTGACCTCATTAACTTACAATGAATATGGCGCAGACAGGATCCTACTTCCATCTCAATCTTGTTCAGCTTTTGGTACAACTTGGAAAACATTTCATTCAAGTTGGTGCACTCATTGCAGAGTTCAACTTTTAATCTGGCATTTTTCACCTTTGCGAGTAATTGATGAGGGACCTCTTCTTCCTTGGTAAATACTTTTCTCATATCAATTTTCAAATAGTGCGATAAGTATTGGAGTGAGTGGAGGGACGATGTTTCTTTGAGTGGTGAGCCACGTTCTTGCTTCACTGGTTGATATTGGGGGAGGATTCGATCCGAGCAGAGAAAGCAGTGCATGCTTGTGTCCACTGTAAAATCCCCCATTTCGCCGTTCCCCACTGTTCAATTATATTCAAGTCAGTTAATGTTACCAAGCCAATTACGTTTTATTAAGTATGATCAGCCTGGTGCTGATTTTCGGGTTTTGGGTTGCGATATAACCTCAGCATAGCAGTTTCATTAAGTGATGCAAGGAAAATGTGGTTTTTGTTTTTGTTTGCTTGCAAGCAAGGGAAGAGTATATAAAATTCTTCCCGTCCAAGAGAAAGCCGAATACGGGGCATATGGACGCAACTACTGTTTATCATATATCATGTGCTGTTGCTTTCAAAATTTTTATATGCCTAATTCCTGCTGCTGCAACCTGGGGTATACATGCATGCAGTACTGATTGCGAGTCGACACTGTTGTATTTATTGAAAGGTTGTTGCTAATTTTCGCTCAGCTCAAATAAAAACGATATGTATTGTATTGGACACATATTCCAAATTAATTTAACATGAATTATACAATTCGCCACTTATTTTTTAAATTTTAGATTGTAGCTCATATTACTTGTTGCATAGAATTTTACACAACTAGTAATCCAACTATGTTTTTTTTACCTTTTCCAACTTTTTTTCATCCCATCCGCAAGTAAACCTATAAGAATGCATTGGCCTACGTCTAATTTCCATGCAACCACACGTTTTTAGCTTACGATTAGCCACGACTGTACTTTAAGGTGAATTGGATACCAAATTGAATCCAATGTCAACTTTTTCCATGATCGTGCAAATTAGTTTTTCAACCTATATATTTCAACTAATGCAATTGGTAAATTAATCATCACTCGAGTTAACATAAAGTTGCCTGGTACCCCGTTTGCTATATCCCAAAAAATAGTTGCTTTTGTTGCTTTTTTCAAGTTTTGGATAGATTTTGCATAAAACTTGGTAGCATTCTTCAAAAGATTTTAAATCTAGCTAGATATTTCCCTGAAAGTATTAAATTCTACCACCAAGTTGGAATTTTTGCCTGCATAATTTCTCAAATTTCTCAAATGGTAGAGGATGGTACTTATGCTCAAATATATTTTTTGTTGCTTTCCAAAAAAAAAAATTGTTGCCTTTGTGCCTTTGTTGCTTTTTTTCGTTTCTCAGAAATAAAATTCACATATTTGAAATCGTCGGTTTTCCCTTGCCAACTGACACTGTTAACAGGTATCAATCCCTAAAGATAGTGTTTGCTGCTTTAGTTGCTAATTGTCAACTATAATCATCATCATCATCATCGTCGTCATCGTCATCCTGCATCTTTTTCTTTCCGGCATTGACTGTATCTACATCCTCCTTCTCACGACTACCTTGCCGTCATAAGATCATGAACAGCCAAGCAAGGGAGACACTGATATGCATTCGT
This sequence comes from Pseudosinella alba, assembly GCA_034700485.1. Taxonomy (NCBI): domain Eukaryota; kingdom Metazoa; phylum Arthropoda; class Collembola; order Entomobryomorpha; family Entomobryidae; genus Pseudosinella; species Pseudosinella alba. The sequence goes on along the minus strand of JAQIXQ010002050.1, from coordinate 689 downwards.
GCATTCGCTTCGTGCAGTTCATGAGACCCAAAAGCAAGCACACAAGAAAAAAGCAGATTGGTGTTGTGTAGTTAGCTTGTAGTGCGGCTTCCTCCGTTTTTAATAGTAATAACAACAAAAAAGCCAAATTATAGAAAGCCGGTGGTTGTTGTTGTTGCATATTATTATTGCAAGGTAGAATTTTAACTATTCAAACATTTAAATACGTGTAAAGCCCATGTCATTTTAAAGTTGAGACCATCAAATTCTCAAAATTGAATGTTAAAATTGAATTCTGAAATCCAGTCGTGAGATATAAATATTTTATCGAACATTTATTGTCGTTATTAAGTTTAACCATTATATTTATCAAAAAGTAAATTAAGTAAAATTATTTAAATATTTTCCCACTAGGCTCGCTGAAAGATCTCCCTCAAACGGCTAACTAATAACTAAGCAGCGGGTGGACACTCTGAGGTGGAAATCATCATGGAATCTGCAAATGGAATTAGCGGTGGATCAGGAATTACGCCACCCGTTCCGCCAAAACCGAGTGTCTGTTTTACAATGTGGAGTCAGCTCTTTAATCCTCCCCCAGGAACACCGGGGACCGATCAAACTGAGGTAATAGAAGAATGCAGACAACTTGTGGTTGCCAAGGGTGTGGGCGTTAATACTGTAATGGGAAGTTACAAGCAGACTCCACTCCA